>JAEQBA010000043.1:0-12002 GCA_019434445.1 Phalangium opilio | reverse complement strand
ATGCTCTTCGAAGGTATCAGAGACTATGTATAAGTCATCGAAGTAATCAAATACTCCTTTTTGGCTAAATGCCCAAACAAATTGTTGACAAGTCTCTGAAAGGTTGCCGGAGCATTCGTGAGGCCAAACATCATAACCCTAGGTCGATAGATGCCGCTATGGGTTACGAAGGCACAGGTGTCACGACTACGCTCGTTCAAGGGCACTTGCCAGTAGCCAGATCTCATATCTAGTACTGTAATATAATCGGGGGTTCTAACTGATTCTAATATATCCTCGATTCTTGGTAAGGGGTACGAGTCCTTTCTAGTCACACTATTACCTTCCTATAGTCTATAACTAGGCGGAATTTTCCATCGGGTTTGCCAACTAGTAGGGTCGGAGCGCTCCATGGACTATGACATGGTTCAATGAGATTTAAATCTAGCATCTCTTTGACTATTTCGTCTATTATCTCCTTTTTTCGAGGAGAGTTACGATATGGTGGACACGCTATCGGTTTACTATCACCCGTGTCGACATAATGCTCCGCCGATTTGGTCAATCCAGCAGTGGTGGAAAACACACACTTAAATTTTGTGACTAGTTCTCGTAACTTATTTCTTTTCTCCGCATCTATGGGAGCTTCTGCTAACGCCTTCTCTATAGCCTCTACGTCGAAATCCTCATCTTCAAATAAATTGCATTCCTCTAAATTAAAATTTATTCCACTATTATAGAAGTCATACGCGACCGAAGGATTCGACTCCCAACTCCAGCTTAAATTACCATAGTTAATCATCATACCGCTATGTTTAAGGCAATCTATTCCTATAATACAAGGGTAAGCTAAATTATCCATGACGACTGCATCATGTTCAATTTTTTTTCCAGGGAACTCAAACGGTACTGTCATTAATTGATCAGCCATAATAAATCTTTGATCAACTACCTTAAGCTTATAATTAATTGAAGAAGTCTTAAATTTAAATTTTTCGAAATTTTTGGAAAATTCTCTATCTATAAGGGTAACTGAGCTACCAGAATCCAATAATGCCAGGGTAGGAACACCCGCTATGCTAATTTCTATAAGACATTTACTTTTGGTAGTATCGTTTGAGACCTGAAAGCAGTCAGCTGCTAGGGGGCTATTTTGTAAGGTTTTTATTACTTTTGTGTTGGGGCAGGGCCGTCCCCTTTCGGTCCTCCCCGACTCCCGTTTCCCGAATTTTTTGTCGGGCAGTACCTCTGAATGTGACCTTTTTCGTTACAAATGGTACACGTGACTGTAGGACAGTTTGGAGTTTTGTGTCCTTCCACTCCACATACATTACATATGATTATTCTCTCCCCACTACGGCTACTCGATTTCGACTTAGACTTTTTAGAAGACTTATGGTGGGGTCTACTTTCGGGCGTCCCATTTTTAACGTAGCTAGTTTCAGGAGGAACCGCTCTATCTTGATCTCCCCCCTGGGGTGCCACTCCTTGCGCCATTTCGAGGCGGATAGCATGGGCCAGAAGTTCACTAACGGAAGTATATGTAAACAGTGATAACAGAGGTTTCATGGTCTTATTAAGGTTTCGGAAAACATATTCCACCTGGTGTTGACCAGCTAACGGGGTTTCTAATTGCAAAAAAATTTCGCGCATACTATTAATATAATCGCGAACTGGTTCCCCATTCTTTTGTTTTCTATTTAATAATCTATCCAGTAATACCGTGTCGTTTACTTGAAAATCAAACTCCTTTTGTACTAGAAGCTGGAATTCATCAAAAGTTATGGGTTTTATTGCCAACGATTGCCACCAGTCTAATGCGGGTCCAATAAACATTTGAGGAATCCATGCCTGTATAAAATTGATATCCGGCATACCCAAAGTTTCCCTTATTTGACGTACTTTTACTAAGAAATCCTTTGTCCCTAAGTCGGACGGTCTACCCGTAAAAACGGGGGTGCTTATTTTGGGCATTCTATACTGCTGTTGATAAGGCGGAACCGTGACTAAAGGATTTAGCGGGCTACTAACACTTTGTGCCGAGCTAATGTTAGTGTTGTGTGTGGCTGTACTTTGAACAACACTGCTATTATTGGGACTATTTCCAGGCTGTACTGTTAACAAAGAAGAACTAACCCCTACTAATGGCGGGCTAATTACCCCCGAGGTCTGTTGATTGCCACTATTTAATTGTACAGAACTCGAGCTAGCCTGAGTTAGCTGAAGAATTTGAGCTTGTAAAGCTGCTATTTGTTGCTGCATTAAAGCTAAAGCAGGTGTAGATATTAAAGTCATGCCTGTGGGTGCAGTACTAATTGCTTGCGTGGTCAAGGTAGACGTACTACTATTGCTACTAGATTGAGTCACTATGGAAGGAGGGTTCAATGTCAGGTTGCTACTACTAACTGTGGAAGGGACTACTTGTTGCGGTTGAGTGTTTACTCCCGCAATCCCGCTGTTTCCAGCTACCTGCGAACCTTGATTGTTGGGACTATTTATCGTAACCCCCAAGTTACTTCCCGTACTACCATTAGAAGCTCCCCCTAGTTGTCCAGTTATTGGATTCATATTGTTACTATGTCTGTTCCTCGCATTTTTCGCTGTATCTATAGCTTGGGACTCTTTGTAAGCGATAATACAATCGGAACAGCTCGAATATGCGCCAAAAACTGGTTTGCACCTAGAATGATCAATCCTTGACTGCATGCGGCCTCAATTACCACATGAATATTGTAGTTATCTCCACACCTATCATTCCTACTAATTAATGAGTTCGGACTGCCTCCGGTACTAGTTTACTAGCATAGAGAAACAATCCCGGCTGGGCCCCCAAATTGTAACGCTTTTTCTACTACCATTGCTTATACTAGCTGCCAAGCGTTAACAAATCTACTACTACTATTGTTCGGTTAATGCTTCAGGGTATGAATAAGAATTAAACGAAGGTTTGCCATACGTAGAGTCAGTTTTATTCAATTGTATCGAAATATTTTTAATGTTTTAGGATATAACTATAGCCATTATAATATTAAATAAATGTCTAAACATAGAGCCTCTAAAGGCTATTTTAACTATGAGGGCTTTTGCCCTTATTACGACATAATCCCCTACAATATTATTTAATATATGGTTATCCCCCAAAATAGTTGTTTAACATGATAAAGCTATATCTTAACTCATGCAGCATGCATTTTGACCGATGCCAGGTCTAATTACTACGACGTCTCATATTAATATATTAATACCGATGGCTTTTAATTGCCTTTAGTTTAACACAAAAGTACTCATCACTTTGCAACGGTGCGGTGAACGACGAACGTTGACGAAAGTCTATTAGATGAAGTAGAGCGACGTACGATGATTACGCGGGAACTAGTGGTGACGATCTGATGGGCTATGACCCGGAACTATGTTTAAACTTGCCATTAAAAATTGGCGGCCAGCGCTAGGACTTTCAATGACTTGTCCATAGTCTCGGTTCGGGACGGACAAGCTAGTGGCATCCTCTGGAATCCCTCAGTCGACTTGAGTTGGCTCCAAATTCCCGATCTCCATCAGCATTGAAACAGATAATCGTAATGGTTCTTTTGTACCAGTGTTCCCGGCTTTTATATGTTTGAGAGTGCTTGAAATTGCATCCAATCATGTACGGTATTTTTCGAGGTCCATCGTCTATTGGTTATTTATTTTGGCGCGAAAATATCGCGCTATTTATTTTGGCGCGAAAATATCGCGCACTGTACCGTGGTGTATCCCATGGGACTTAACCCTACCTTAACTTAACTTATCAGTTACTGGCATCGGTACCGGCATCGGTTATTGAGAGAGCATGCAAAGATCTTTTATTTACGGCTTCTATAGCCTTTTGACACTTTGACGACCAAGCGGCGCCCGAAAGGGGCTTTAACATTTACAAACAAACCGACTTTGTTCATAGAAAATACTTGGCGACTAAGTGGCGCCCAGAAGGGGCTAAGACTTCCAGGTATGGCATTTTATACGAAAGAAAGTGAAGGTATACTTTTAAGCTACTGCATGGGGGACAATAACAATTGGCAGCTCGCAAGGACAACGGTGGAGATTCTATTGATAAAAACCATAGGTCCTCAATATAATTCATCCCCAAAAGTAGGTCTACAGGCCACTGGAAACATTGAAAGGGGTGATTCTAGTTCTATTATGAATAAGGAAAATATGGCTACTCATGAATCTAAAACTTAAAGCAGCAAATATTCCTACTGTAGGGGATCTAGTAAAATTTATCCGCTACACTTTAAACTTGAGGCTACCTCAATATCGTCGTCAACTTATTTTTTGTCTCACTTATTGTTAGAAGGTTACTTTTGATTTTTGAAAATAAACTTTGCAGGCTCGTAACTCTGTTTCTACTGGAGATACGGGGATGTCCTTTGAGTATGTTATAGACCAATTTGTCCCCCATCTAGCCATAATAAGAATTAGGGCTTCGACATACAGTAGTCGAGTAATTAAGCTAATCGTAAACAAACAAACCCCTCCATAGGAAATACATTAGACTAAATTCTGGAGGCTGGTAACTCTGGTTCTACCAGAGATACGGGGATGTAAATAATGTGACCTTGACACAAATGTTCGGATAATTATAAAAAAAACTTCGCGGTTTCGAACCTGTGGCCTTCCGGGAGTGAGGCGGATGCGATAACCGCTACACTAAAGATATGTTATTATTTTTAATCGAAAGAACAGGGTCAAGTAATTAAGCAATACGTGAAAAAACAAACCCCTCCATAGAAAATGCATTAGACTATACTTTGCAGGCTCGTAACTCTGTTTCTACTGTAGATACGGGGATGTCCTTTGAGTATGTTACAGTCCAATTTGTCCCCCATCTAACCATACTAAAAACATTGAGCTACGACAAACAGGGGCCGAGTAATTAAGCTAAACGTAAACAAACAACCCGTCCATAGGAAATGCATTAGACTATACTTTGCAGGCCCATAACTCTGTGTCTACTAGAGATACGGGGATGTCCTTAGGATATGATATAGTCCAAATTGTCCCCCATCTAACCATACTTAAAACTTTGGGCTACGACAAACAGGGGCCGAGTAATTAAGCTAAACGTAAACAAACAACCCCTCCATAGGAAATGCATTAGACTATACTTTGCAGGCTCGTAACTCTGTTTCTACTGGAGATACGGGTATGTCCTTTGAGTATGTTTTAGTCCAATTTGTCCCCCATCTAACCATACTAAAAACATTGAGCTACGACAAACAGGGGCCGAGTAATTAAGCTAAACGTAAACAAACAACCCGTCCAAAGGAAATGCATTAGACTATGCTTTGCAGGCCCATAACTCTGTGTCTACTAGAGATACGGGGATGTCCTTAGGATATGTTATAGTCCAAATTGTCCCCCATCTAACCATACTAAAAACATTGAGCTACGACAAACAGGGGCCGAGATATTAAGCAAAATGTTCGTCAACTTGGTATCGTCTCACTTATTTTTATTATGTTACTTATGATTTTTGCACTAAACTTTGGAGGCTCATAACTCTTGTTCTACAAGAGATACTGGGATCTCCTTTGGATATGTTATAGTACTCTTTGCTCCCGATACAAGGATACTTTAAACTTGAGGCTACCTCAATATCGTCGTCAACTTACTTTTTGTCTCACTTATTGTTAGAAGGTTACTTTTGATTTTTGAAAATAAACTTTGCAGGCTCGTAACTCTGTTTCTACTGGAGATACGGGGATGTCCTTTGAGTATGTTATAGTCCAATTTGTCCTTCATCTAACCATACTAAAAACTTTGGGCTACGACAAACAGGGGCCGAGTACTTAAGCAAAACGTAAAGAAACAAACCCCCTCCATAGGAAATGAGTTAGACTATAATTTGCAGGTTCGTAACTCTGTTTCTACTGGAGATACGAGGATGTCCTTTGAGTATGTTATAGACCAATTTGTCCAACATCTAGCCATACTAAGAATTAGGGCTACGACAAACAGTAGTCGAGTAATTAAGCTAATCGTAAACAAACAAACCCCTCCATAGGAAATCCATTAGACTAAATTCTGGAGGCTCGTAACTCTGGTTCTACCAGAGATACGGGGATGTAAATAATGTGACCTTGACACAAATGTTCGGATAATTATAAAAAAAAACTTCGCGGTTTCGAACCTGTGGCCTTCCGGGAGTGAGGCGGATGCGATAACCGCTACACTAAAGATATGTTATTATTTTTAATCGAAAGAACAGGGTCAAGTAATTAAGCAATACATGAACGAACAAACCCCTCCATAGAAAATGCATTAGACTATACTTTGCAGGCTCGTAACTCTGTTTCTACTGTAGATACGGCGATGTCCTTTGAGTATGTTATATTCCAATTTGTCCCCCATCTAACCATACTAAAAACATTGAGCTACGAAAAACAGGGGCCGAGTAATTAAGCTAAACGTAAACAAACAACCCGTCCAAAGGAAATGCATTAGACTATGCTTTGCAGGCCCATAACTCTGTGTTTACTAGAGATACGGGGATGTCCTTAGGATATGTTATAGTCCAAATTGTCCCCCATCTAACCATACTAAAAACATTGAGCTACGACAAACAGGGGCCGAGTATTTAAGCTAAACGTAAACAAACAACCCGTCCATAGGAAATGCATTAGACTATATTTTGCAGGCCCATAACTCTGTGTCTACTAGAGATACGGGGATGTCTTTAGGATATGTTATAGTCCAAATTGTCCCCCATCTAACCATACTAAAAACATTAAGCTACGACAAACAGGGGCCGAGATATTAAGCAAAATGTTCGTCAATTTTGGTATCGTCTCACTTATTTTTATTATGTTACTTATGATTTTTGCACTAAACTTTGGAGGCTCATAACTCTTGTTCTACAAGAGATACTGGGATCTCCTTTGGATATGTTATAGTACTCTTTGCTCCCCATACAAGGATACTTTAAACTTGAGGCTACCTCAATATCGTCGTCAACTTATTTTTTGTCTCACTTATTGTTAGAAGGTTACTTTTGATTTTTGAAAATAAACTTTGCAGGCTCGTAACTCTGTTTCTACTGGAGATTCGGGGATGTCCTTTGAGTATGTTATAGACCAATTTGTCCCCCATCTAGCCATACTAAGAATTAGGGCTTCGACAAACAGTAGTCGAGTAATTAAGCTAATCGTAAACAAACAAACCCCTCCATAGGAAATACATTAGACTAAATTCTGGAGGCTGGTAACTCTGGTTCTACCAGAGATACGGGGATGTAAATAATGTGACCTTGACACAAATGTTCGGATAATTATAAAAAAAACTTCGCGGTTTCGAACCTGTGGCCTTCCGGGAGTGAGGCGGATGCGATAACCGCTACACTAAAGATATGTTATTATTTTTAATCGAAAGAACAGGGTCAAGTAATTAAGCAATACGTGAAAAAACAAACCCCTCCATAGAAAATGCATTAGACTATACTTTGCAGGCTCGTAACTCTGTTTCTACTGTAGATACGGGGATGTCCTTTGAGTATGTTACAGTCCAATTTGTCCCCCATCTAACCATACTAAAAACATTGAGCTACGACAAACAGGGGCCGAGTAATTAAGCTAAACGTAAACAAACAACCCGTCCATAGGAAATGCATTAGACTATACTTTGCAGGCCCATAACTCTGTGTCTACTAGAGATACGGGGATGTCCTTAGGATATGATATAGTCCAAATTGTCCCCCATCTAACCATACTAAAAACTTTGGGCTACGACAAACAGGGGCCGAGTAATTAAGCTAAACGTAAACAAACAACCCCTCCATAGGAAATGCATTAGACTATACTTTGCAGGCTCGTAACTCTGTTTCTACTGGAGATACGGGGATGTCCTTTGAGTATGTTATAGTCCAATTTGTCCCCCATCTAACCATACTAAAAACATTGAGCTACGACAAACAGGGGCCGAGTAATTAAGCTAAACGTAAACAAACAACCCGTCCAAAGGAAATGCATTAGACTATGCTTTGCAGGCCCATAACTCTGTGTCTACTAGAGATACGGGGATGTCCTTAGGATATGTTATAGTCCAAATTGTCCCCCATCTAACCATACTAAAAACATTGAGCTGCGACAAACAGGGGCCGAGATATTAAGCAAAATGTTCGTCAACTTATTATCGTCTCACTTATTTTTATTATGTTACTTATGATTTTTGCACTAAACTTTGGAGGCTCATAACTCTTGTTCTACAAGAGATACTGGGATCTCCTTTGGATATGTTATAGTACTCTTTGCTCCCCATAAAAGGATACTTTAAACTTGAGGCTACCTCAATATCGTCGTCAACTTACTTTTTGTCTCACTTATTGTTAGAAGGTTACTTTTGATTTTTGAAAATAAACTTTGCAGGCTCGTAACTCTGTTTCTACTGGAGATACGGGGATGTCCTTTGAGTATGTTATAGTCCAATTTGTCCTTCATCTAACCATACTAAAAACTTTGGGCTACGACAAACAGGGGCCGAGTACTTAAGCAAAACGTAAAGAAACAAACCCCCTCCATAGGAAATGAGTTAGACTATAATTTGCAGGCTCGTAACTCTGTTTCTACTGGAGATACGGGGATGTCCTTTGAGTATGTTATAGACCAATTTGTCCAACATCTAGCCATACTAAGAATTAGGGCTACGACAAACAGTAGTCGAGTAATTAAGCTAATCGTAAACAAACAAACCCCTCCATAGGAAATACATTAGACTAAATTCTGGAGGCTCGTAACTCTGGTTCTACCAGAGATACGGGGATGTAAATAATGTGACCTTGACACAAATGTTCGGATAATTATAAAAAAAAACTTCGCGGTTTCGAACCTGTGGCCTTCCGGGAGTGAGGCGGATGCGATAACCGCTACACTAAAGATATGTTATTATTTTTAATCGAAAGAACAGGGTCAAGTAATTAAGCAATACGTGAACAAACAAACCCCTCCATAGAAAATGCATTAGACTATAATTTGCAGGCTCGTAACTCTGTTTCTACTGTAGATACGGGGATGTCCTTTGAGTATGTTATAGTCCAATTTGTCCCCCATCTAACCATACTAAAAACAATGAGCTACGACAAACAGGGGCCGAGTAATTAAGCTAAACGTAAACAAACAACCCGTCCATAGGAAATGCATTAGACTATACTTTGCAGGCCCATAACTCTGTGTCTACTAGAGATACGGGGATGTCCTTAGGATATGATATAGTCCAAATTGTCCCCCATCTAACCATACTAAAAACTTTGGGCTACGACAAACAGGGGCCGAGTAATTAAGCTAAACGTAAACAAACAACCCCTCCATAGGAAATGCATTAGACTATACTTTGCAGGCTCGTAACTCTGTTTCTACTGGAGATACGGGGATGTCCTTTGAGTATGTTATAGTCCAATTTGTCCCCCATCTAACCATACTAAAAACATTGAGCTACGAAAAACAGGGGCCGAGTAATTAAGCTAAACGTAAACAAACAACCCGTCCAAAGGAAATGCATTAGACTATGCTTTGCAGGCCCATAACTCTGTGTCTACTAGAGATACGGGGATGTCCTTAGGATATGTTATAGTCCAAATTGTCCCCCATCTAACCATACTAAAAACATTGAGCTACGACAAACAGGGGCCGAGATATTAAGCAAAATGTTCGTCAACTTGGTATCGTCTCACTTATTTTTATTATGTTACTTATGATTTTTGCACTAAACTTTGGAGGCTCATAACTCTTGTTCTACAAGAGATACTGGGATCTCCTTTGGATATGTTATAGTACTCTTTGCTCCCGATAAAAGGATACTTTAAACTTGAGGCTACCTCAATATCGTCGTCAACTTACTTTTTGTCTCACTTATTGTTAGAAGGTTACTTTTGATTTTTGAAAATAAACTTTGCAGGCTCGTAACTCTGTTTCTACTGGAGATACGGGGATGTCCTTTGAGTATGTTATAGTCCAATTTGTCCTTCATCTAACCATCCTTAAAACTTTGGGCTACGACAAACAGGGGCCGAGTACTTAAGCAAAACGTAAAGAAACAAACCCCCTCCATAGGAAATGAGTTAGACTATAATTTGCAGGTTCGTAACTCTGTTTCTACTGGAGATACGAGGATGTCCTTTGAGTATGTTATAGACCAATTTGTCCAACATCTAGCCATACTAAGAATTAGGGCTACGACAAACAGTAGTCGAGTAATTAAGCTAATCGTAAACAAACAAACCCCTCCATAGGAAATCCATTAGACTAAATTCTGGAGGCTCGTAACTCTGGTTCTACCAGAGATACGGGGATGTAAATAATGTGACCTTGACACAAATGTTCGGATAATTATAAAAAAAAACTTCGCGGTTTCGAACCTGTGGCCTTCCGGGAGTGAGGCGGATGCGATAACCGCTACACTAAAGATATGTTATTATTTTTAATCGAAAGAACAGGGTCAAGTAATTAAGCAATACATGAACAAACAAACCCCTCCATAGAAAATGCATTAGACTATAATTTGCAGGCTCGTAACTCTGTTTCTACTGTAGATACGGCGATGTCCTTTGAGTATGTTATATTCCAATTTGTCCCCCATCTAACCATACTAAAAACATTGAGCTACGAAAAACAGGGGCCGAGTAATTAAGCTAAACGTAAACAAACAACCCGTCCAAAGGAAATGCATTAGACTATGCTTTGCAGGCCCATAACTCTGTGTTTACTAGAGATACGGGGATGTCCTTAGGATATGTTATAGTCCAAATTGTCCCCCATCTAACCATACTAAAAACATTGAGCTACGACAAACAGGGGCCGAGTAATTAAGCTAAACGTAAACAAACAACCCGTCCATAGGAAATGCATTAGACTATATTTTGCAGGCCCATAACTCTGTGTCTACTAGAGATACGGGGATGTCTTTAGGATATGTTATAGTCCAAATTGTCCCCCATCTAACCATACTAAAAACATTAAGCTACGACAAACAGGGGCCGAGATATTAAGCAAAATGTTCGTCAATTTTGGTATCGTCTCACTTATTTTTATTATGTTACTTATGATTTTGCACTAAACTTTGGAGGCTCATAACTCTTGTTCTACAAGAGATACTGGGATCTCCTTTGGATTACTGTTATAGTACTCTTTGCTCCCATACAGGATACTTTAAACTTGAGGCTACCTCAATATCGTCGTCAAACTTATTTTTGTCTCACTTATTGTTAGAAGGTTACTTTTGATTTTGAAAATAAACTTTGCAGGCTCGTAACTCTGTTTCTAACTGGAGATTCGGGGATGTCCTTTGAGTATGTTATAGACCAATTTGTCCCCCATCTAGCCATACTAAGAATTAGGCTTCGACAAACAGTAGTCGAGAGTAATTAAGCTAATCGTAAACAAACAACCCCTCCATAGGAAAACATTAGACTAAATTCTGGAGGCTGGTAACTCTGGTTCTACCAGAGATACGGGGATGTAAATAATGTGACCTTGACACAAATGTTCGGATAATTATAAAAAAAACTTCGCGGTTTCGAACCTGTGGCCTTCCGGGAGTGAGGCGGATGCGATAAACCGCTACACTAAAGATATGTTATTATTTTTAATCGAAAGAACAGGGTCAAGTAATTAAGCAATACGTGAAAAAACACAAACCCCTCCATAGAAAATGCATTAGACTATACTTTGCAGGCTCGTAACTCTGTTTCTACTGTAGATACGGGGATGTCCTTTGAGTAGGTTACAGTCTCAATTTGTCCCCATCTAACCATACTAAAACATTGAGCTACGACAAACAGGGGCCGAGTAATTAAGCTAAACGTAAACAAACAACCCGTCATAGGAAAGGCATTAGGACTATACTTTGCAGCCCCATAACTCTGTGTCTACTAGAGATACGGGGATGTCCTTAGGATATGATATAGTCCAAATGTCCCCCATCTAACCATACTTAAACCTTTGGGCTACGACAAACAGGGCCGAGTAATTAAGCTAAAGTAAACAAACAACCCC
>JAEQBA010000042.1:249483-326190 GCA_019434445.1 Phalangium opilio | reverse complement strand
TCTAGGGGTATGATACTCGTTTAGGCGTACGAGTGGTCCCGGGTTCAAATCCCGGAATGACCCAACTTTGTGCAGAAATAGTCTAGTGACTATTTAAATGCACTGATTACAGGGTTGGACTATGAGTTGACCATGTTTCAGTTACATACATGGTCCGTTGGTCTAGGGGTATGATACTCGCTTAGGTGCGAGTGGTCCCAGGTTCAAATCCCGGACGGACCCAACTTTTGCAGATATTTTAGTGACTATTAAATACAACTGATTATGGTTGGACTATGAGTTGACCATGTTTCAGTAACATACATGGTCCGTTGGTCTAGGGGTATGATACTCGCTTAGGGTACGAGTGGTCCCGGGTTCAAATCCGGAATGACCCAACTTTGTGCAGAAATAGTCTAGTGACTATTTAAATGCAACTGATACAGGGTGGACTATGAGTTGACCATGTTTCAGTTACATACATGGTCCGTTGGTCTAGGGGTATGATACTCGCTTGGGTGCGAGTGGTCCCGGGTTCAAATCCCGGACGGACCAACTTTATGCAGAAATAGTCTAGTGACTATTAAATGCAACTGATATTACAGGGTTGGACTATGAGTTGACCATGTTTCAGTTACATACATGGTCCGGTTGGTCTAGGGGTATGATACTCGCTTGGGTGCGAGTGGTCCCGGGTTCAATCCCGGACGGACCCAACTTTTCGAGAAGTAAGTAGTGACTATTTAAATGCAACTGATTACTGGATTGGACTATGAGTTGACCATGTTTCAAGTTACATACATGGTCCGTGGTCTAGGGGTATGATACTCGCTTAGGGTGCGAGTGGTCCCGGGTTCAAATCCGGACGGACCCAACTTTTTGCAGAAATAATTTAGTGACTATTTAAATGCAACTGATTATGGGTGGACTATGAGTTGACCATGTTTCAGTTACATACATGGTCCGTTGGTCTAGGGGTATGATACTCGCTTAGGTTGCGAGTGGTCCCGGGTTCAAATCCCGGACGGACCCAACTTTTTGCAGAAATAATTAGTGACTATTTAAATACAACTGATTACTGGGTTGGACTATGAGTTGACCATGTTTCAGTTACATACATGGTCCGTTGGTCTAGGGGTATGATACTCGTTTAGGGTGCGAGTGGTCCCGGGTTCAAATCCCGGAATGACCCAACTTTGTGCAGAAATAGTCTAGTGACTATTTAAATGCAACTGATTACAGGGTTGGACTATGAGTTGACCATGTTTCAGTTACATACATGGTCCGTTGGTCTAGGGGTATGATACTCGCTTTGGGTGCGAGTGGTCCCGGGTTCAAATCCCGGACGGACTCAACTTTTCGATGAAGTAATGTAGTGACTATTTTAATGCAACTAATTACAGGATTGGACTATGAGTTGACCATGTTTCTAGTTACATACATGGTCCGTTGGTCTAGGGGTATGATACTCGCTTAGGGTGCGAGTGGTCCCGGGTTCAATTCCCGGACGGACCCAACTTTTTGCAGAAATATTTTAGTGACTATTTAAATACAACTGATTACTGGGTTGGACTATGAGTTGACCATGTTTCAGTTACATACATGGTCCGTTGGTCTAGGGGTATGATACTCGTTTAGGTGCGAGTGGTCCCGGGTTCAAATCCCGGAATGACCCAACTTTGTGCAGAAATAGTCTAGTGACTATTTAAATGCAACTGATTACAGGGTTGGACTATGAGTTGACCATGTTTCAGTTACATACATGGTCCGTTGGTCTAGGGGTATGATACTCGCTTAGGGTGCGAGTGGTCCCGGGTTCAAATCCGGACGGACCCAACTTGTGCAGAAATAATCTAGTGACTATTTAAATGCAACTGATTACAGGGTTGGACTATGAGTTGACCATGTTTCAGTAGTACAACATGGTCCGTTGGTCTAGGGTATGATACTCGTTAGGGTAGAGTGGTCCCGGGTTCAAATCCCGGAATGACCCAACTTTGTGCAGAAATAGTCTAGTGACTATTTAAATGCAACTGATTACAGGGTTGGACTATGAGTTGACCATGTTTCAGTTACATACATGGTCCGTTGGTCTAGGGGTATGATACTCGCTTTGGGTGCGAGTGGTCCCGGGTTCAAATCCCGGACGGACCCAACTTTTCGAGAAAGAATGTAGTGACTATTTTATTGCAACTAATTACAGGATTGGACTATGAGTTGACCATGTTTCAGTTACATACATGGTCCGTTGGTCTAGGGGTATGATACTCGCTTAGGGTGCGAGTGGTCCCGGGTTCAAATCCCGGACGGACCCAACTTTTTGCAGAAATAATCTAGTGACTATTTAAATGCAACTGATTATAGGGTTGGTCTATGAGTTGACCATGTTTAAACTACATACATGGTCCGTTGGTCTAGGGGTATGATACTCGCTTAGGGTGCGAGTGGTCCCGGGTTCAAATCCCGGACGGACCCAACTTTTGCAGAAATAATCTAGTGACTATTTAAATGCAACTGATTATAGGGTTGGACTATGAATTGACCATGTTTAAGTTACATACATGGTCCGTTGGTCTAGGGGTATGATACTCGCTTAGGTTGCGAGTGGTCCCAGGTTCAAATCCCGGAACGACCCAACTTTGTGCAGAAATATTTTAGTGACTATTTAAATACAACTGATTACAGGGTTGGACTATGAGTTGACCATGTTTCAGTTACATACATGGTCCGTTGGTCTAGGGGTATGATATCGCGTTTAGGGTGCGAGTGGTCCCGGGTTCAAATCCCGGACGGACCCAACTTTTCGATGAAGTAATGTAGTGACTATTTTAATGCAACTAATTACAGGATTGGACTATGAGTTGACCATGTTTCCGTTACATACATGGTCCGTTGGTCTAGGGGTATGATACTCGTTTAGGGTACGAGTGGTCCCGGGTTCAAATCCCGGAATGACCCAACTTTTGCAGAAATATTTTAGTGACTATTTAAATACAACTGATTACTGGGTTGGACTATGAGTTGACCATGTTTCAGTTACATACATGGTCCGTTGGTCTAGGGGTATGATACTCGCTTAGGGTGCGAGTGGTCCCGGGTTCAAATCCCGGACGGACCCATTTTGTGCAGAAATAGTCTAGTGACTATTTAAATGCAACTGATTACAGGGTTGGACTATGAGTTGACCATGTTTCAGTTACATACATGGTCCGTTGGTCTAGGGGTATGATACTCGCTTTGGGTGCGAGTGGTCCCGGGTTCGAATCCCGGACGGACTCAACTTTTCGATGAAAGTATGTAGTGACTATTTTAATGCAACTAATTACAGGATTGGAATATGAGTTGACCATGTTTCAGTTACATACATGGTCCGTTGGTCTAGGGGTATGATACTCGTTTAGGGTACGAGTGGTCCCGGGTTCAAATCCCGGAATGACCCAACTTTTTGCAGAAATATTTTAGTGACTATTTAAATACAACTGATTACTGGGTTGGACTATGAGTTGACCATGTTTCAGTTACATACATGGTCCGTTGGTCTAGGGGTATGATACTCGTTTGGGTTCGAGTGGTCCCGGGTTCAAATCCCGGACGGACCCAACTTTTTGCAGAAATATTTTAGTGACTATTTAAATACAACTGATTACTGGGTTGGACTATGAGTTGACCATGTTTCAGTTACATACATGGTCCGTTGGTCTAGGGGTATGATACTCGCTTAGGGTGCGAGTGGTCCCGGGTTCAAATCCCGGACGGACCCAACTTTATGCAGAAATATTCTAGTGACTATTTAAATGCAACTGATTACTGGGTTGGACTATGAGTTGACCATGTTTCAGTTACATACATGGTCCGTTGGTCTAGGGGTATGATACTCGCTTTGGGTGCGAGTGGTCCCGGGTTCAATCCCGGACGGCCAAACTTTTTGCAGAATAATAGTGACTATTTAAATGCAACTGATTACAGGGTTGGACTATGAGTTGACCATGTTTCAGTTACATACATGGTCCGTTGGTCTAGGGGTATGATACTCGTTTAGGGTACGAGTGGTCCCGGGTTCAAATCCCGGACGGACCCAACTTTTGCAGAAATAATCTAGTGACTATTTAAATGCAACTGATTACGGGTTGGACTATGAGTTGACCATGTTTCAGTTACATACATGGTCCGTTGGTCTAGGGGTATGATACTCGCTTAGGTTGCGAGTGGTCCAGGTTCAAATCCCGGACGGACCCAACTTTTGCAGAAATATTTTAGTGACTATTTAAATACAACTGATTACAGGGTGGACTATGAGACTATGAGTTGACCATGTTTCAGTAACATACATGGTCCGTTGGTCTAGGGGTATGATACTCGTTAGGGTACGAGTGGTCCCGGTTCAAATCCCGGAATGACCCAACTTTGTGCAGAAATAGTAGTGACTATTTAAATGCAACTGATTACAGGGTTGGACTATGAGTTGACCATGTTTCAGTTACATACATGGTCTGTTGGTTGGTCTAGGGGTATGATACTCGCTTTGGGTGCGAGTGGTCCCGGGTTCAAATCCCGGACGGACCCAACTTTTGCAAGAAATAGTCTAGTGACTATTTAAATGCAACTGATTACAGGGTTGGACTATGAGTTGACCATGTTTCAGTTACATACATGGTCCGTTGGTCTAGGGGTATGATACTCGCTTTGGGTGCGAGTGGTCCCGGGTTCAAATCCCGGACGGACCCAACTTTTTGATGAAGTAATGTAGTGACTATTTTAATGCAACTGATTACAGGGTTGGACTATGAGTTGACCATGTTTCAATGCATACATGGTCCGTTGGTCTAGGGGTATGATACTCGCTTAGGTTGCGAGTGGTCCCGGGTTCAAATCCCGGACGGACCCAACTTTTTGCAGAAATAATCTAGTGACTATTTAAATGCAACTGATTATAGGGTTGGACTATGAGTTGACCATGTTTCAGTTACATACATGGTCCGTTGGTCTAGGGGTATGATACTCGCTTAGGTTGCGAGTGGTCCCGGGTTCAAATCCGGAACGGACCCAACTTTTGCAGAAATATTTTAGTGACTATTTAAATACAACTGATTACAGGGTTGGACTATGAGTTGACCATGTTACATATTTACAGTGGTCCGTTGGTCTAGGGGTATGATACTCGTTTAGGGTACGAGTGGTCCCGGGTTCAAATCCCGGATGACCCAACTTTGTGCAGAAATAGTCTAGTGACTATTTAAATGCAACTGATTACAGGGTTGGACTATGAGTTGACCATGTTTCAGTTACATACATGGTCCGTTGGTCTAGGGGTATGATACTCGCTTTGGGTGCGAGTGGTCCCGGGTTCAAATCCCGGACGGACCAACTTTTCTGAGAAATAATCTAGTGACTATTTTATGCAACTGATTACAGGGTTGGACTATGAGTTGACCATGTTTCAGTTACATACATGGTCCGTTGGTCTAGGGGTATGATACTCGCTTAGGTTGCGAGTGGTCCCGGGTTCAAATCCCGGACGGACCCAACTTTTTGCAGAAATAATCTAGTGACTATTAAATGCAACTGATTACAGGGTTGGACTATGAGTTGACCATGTTTCAGTTACATACATGGTCCGTTGGTCTAGGGGTATGATACTCGCTTAGGGTGCGAGTGGTCCCGGGTTCAAATCCCGGACGGACCCAACTTTTGCAGAAATATTTTAGTGACTATTTAAATGCAACTGATTACAGGGTTGGACTATGAGTTGACCATGTTTCAGTTACATACATGGTCCGTTGGTCTAGGGGTATGATACTCGCTTAGGGTGCGAGTGGTCCCGGGTTCAAATCCCGGACGGACCCAACTTTTTGCAGAAATAGTCTAGTGACTATTTAAATGCAACTGATTACAGGGTTGGACTATGAGTTGACCATGTTTCAGTTACATACATGGTCCGTTGGTCTAGGGGTATGATACTCGCTTAGGGTGCGAGTGGTCCCGGGTTCAAATCCCGGACGTACCCAACTTTTTGCAGAAATATTTTAGTGACTATTTAAATACAACTGATTACAGGGTTGGACTATGAGTTGACCATGTTTCAGTTACATACATGGTCCGTTGGTCTAGGGGTATGATACTCGTTAGGGTGCGAGTGGTCCCGGGTTCAAATCCCGGACGGACCCAACTTGTGCAGAGAAATAGTCTAGTGACTATTTAAATGCAACTGATTACAGGGTTGGACTATGAGTTGACCATGTTTCAGTTACATACATGGTCCGTTGGTCTAGGGGTATGATACTCGCTTAGGTGCGAGTGGTCCCGGGTTCAAATCCCGGACGGACCCAAGTTTTTGCAGAAATAATCTAGTGACTATTTAAATGCAACTGATTACAGGGTTGGACTATGAGTTGACCATGTTTCAGTTACATACATGGTCCGTTGGTCTAGGGGTATGATACTCGCTTAGGGTGCGAGTGGTCCCGGGTTCAAATCCCGGACGGACCCAACTTTTGCAGAAATAGTCTAGTGACTATTTAAATGCAACTGATTACAGGGTTGGACTATGAGTTGACCATGTTTCAGTTACATACATGGTCCGTTGGTCTAGGGGTATGATACTCGCTTAGGTTGCGAGTGGTCCCAGGTTCAAATCCCGGACGGACCCAACTTTTTGCAGAAATATTTTAGTGACTATTTAAATACAACTGATTACTGGGTTGGACTATGAGTTGACCATGTTTCAGTAACATACATGGTCCGTTGGTCTAGGGGTATGATACTCGTTTAGGGTACGAGTGGTCCCGGGTTCAAATCCCGGAATGACCCAACTTTGTGCAGAAATAGTCTAGTGACTATTTAAATGCAACTGATTACAGGGTTGGACTATGAGTTGACCATGTTTCAGTTACATACATGGTCCGTTGGTCTAGGGGTATGATACTCGCTTTGGGTGCGAGTGGTCCCGGGTTCAAATCCCGGACGGACCCAACTTTTTGCAGAAATATTTTAGTGACTATTTAAATGCAACTGATTACAGGGTTGGACTATGAGTTGACCATGTTTCAGTTACATACATGGTCCGTTGGTCTAGGGGTATGATACTCGCTTTGGGTGCGAGTGGTCCCGGGTTCAAATCCCGGACGGACCCAACTTTGCAGAAGTAATGTAGTGACTATTTAAATGCAACTAATTACAGGGTTGGACTATGAGTTGACCATGTTTCAGTTACATACATGGTCCGTTGGTCTAGGGGTATGATACTCGCTTAGGGTGCGAGTGGTCCCGGGTTCAAATCCCGGACGGACCCAACTTTTGCAGAAATAGTCTTGACTATTTAAATGCAACTGATTACAGGGTTGGACTATGAGTTGACCATGTTTCAGTTACATACATGGTCCGTTGGTCTAGGGGTATGATACTCGCTTTGGGTGCGAGTGGTCCCGGGTTCAAATCCCGGACGGACCCAACTTTTCGAGAAGTAATTGTAGTGACTATTTAAATGCAACTGATTACAGGGTTGGACTATGAGTTGACCATGTTTCAGTTACATACATGGTCCGTTGGTCTAGGGGTATGATACTCGCTTAGGGTGCGAGTGGTCCCGGGTTCAAATCCCGGACGGACCCAACTTTGCAGAAATAATCTAGTGACTATTTAAATGCAACTGATTACAGGGTTGGACTATGAGTTGACCATGTTTCAGTTACATACATGGTCCGTTGGTCTAGGGGTATGATACTCGCTTAGGGTGCGAGTGGTCCCGGGTTCAAATCCCGGACGGACCCAACTTTTTGCAGAAATATTTTAGTGACTATTTAAATGCAACTGATTACAGGGTTGGACTATGAGTTGACCATGTTTCAGTTACATACATGGTCCGTTGGTCTAGGGGTATGATACTCGCTTAGGGTGCGAGTGGTCCCGGGTTCAAATCCCGGACGGACCCAACTTTGTGCAGAAATAGTCTAGTGACTATTTAAATGCAACTGATTACAGGGTTGGACTATGAGTTGACCATGTTTCAGTTACATACATGGTCCGTTGGTCTAGGGGTATGATACTCGCTTTGGTGCGAGTGGTCCCGGGTTCAAATCCCGGACGGACCCAACTTTTTGCAGAAATATTTAGTGACTATTTAATACAACTGATTACTGGGTTGGACTATGAGTTGACCATGTTTCAGTAACATACATGGTCCGTTGGTCTAGGGGTATGATACTCGTTTAGGGTGCGAGTGGTCCCGGGTTCAAATCCCGGACGGACCCAACTTTTGCAGAAATATTCTAGTGACTATTTAAATGCAACTGATTACAGGGTTGGACTATGAGTTGACCATGTTTCAGTTACATACATGGTCCGTTGGTCTAGGGGTATGATACTCGCTTAGGGTGCGAGTGGTCCCGGGTTCAAATCCCGGACGGACCCAACTTTTGCAGAAATAGTCTAGTGACTATTTAAATGCAACTGATTACAGGGTTGGACTATGAGTTGACCATGTTTCAGTTACATACATGGTCCTTGGTCTAGGGGTATGATACTCGCTTGGGTGCGAGTGGTCCCGGGTTCAAATCCCGGACGGACCCAACTTTTTGAGAAGTAATGTAGTGACTATTTAAATGCAACTGATTACAGGGTTGGACTATGAGTTGACCATGTTTCAGTTACATACATGGTCCGTTGGTCTAGGGGTATGATACTCGCTTGGGTGCGAGTGGTCCCGGGTTCAAATCCCGGACGGACCCAACTTTTTGCAGAAATAACTAGTGACTATTTAAATACAACTGATTATAGGGTTGGACTATGAGTTGACATGTTTCAGTAACATACATGGTCCGTTGGTCTAGGGGTATGATACTCGTTTAGGGTGCGAGTGGTCCGGGTTCAAATCCCGGACGGACCCAACTTTGTGCAGAAATAGTTAGTGACTATTTAAATGCAACTGATTACAGGGTTGGACTATGAGTTGACCATGTTTCAGTTACATACATGGTCCGTTGGTCTAGGGGTATGATACTCGCTTTGGTGCGAGTGGTCCCGGGTTCAAATCCCGGACGGACCCAACTTT
Organism: Phalangium opilio; assembly: GCA_019434445.1. Classification (NCBI taxonomy): domain Eukaryota; kingdom Metazoa; phylum Arthropoda; class Arachnida; order Opiliones; family Phalangiidae; genus Phalangium; species Phalangium opilio. The sequence goes on along the minus strand of JAEQBA010000042.1, from coordinate 317,165 downwards.
TCGAGAAAGTAATGTAGTGACTATTTAAATGCAACTGATTACAGGTTGGACTATGAGTTGACCATGTTTCAGTTACATACATGGTCCGTTGGTCTAGGGGTATGATACTCGCTTGGGTGCGAGTGGTCCCGGGTTCAAATCCCGGACGGACCCAACTTTTGCAGAAATAATTTAGTGACTATTTAATGCAACTGATTACAGGGTTGGACTATGAGTTGACCATGTTTCAGTTACACACATGGTCCGTTGGTCTAGGGGTATGATACTCGCTTAGGGTGCGAGTGGTCCCGGGTTCAAATCCCGGACGGACCCAACTTTTTGCAGAAATATTTTAGTGACTATTTAAATACAACTGATTATAGGGTTGGACTATGAGTTGACCATGTTTCAGTACATACATGGTCCGTTGGTCTAGGGGTATGATACTCGCTTAGGGTGCGAGTGGTCCCGGGTTCAAATCCCGGACGGACCCAACTTTTTGCAGAAATAGTCTAGTGACTATTTAAATGCAACTGATTACAGGGTTGGACTATGAGTTGACCATGTTTCAGTTACATACATGGTCCGTTGGTCTAGGGGTATGATACTCGCTTTGGGTGCGAGTGGTCCCGGGTTCAAATCCCGGACGGACCCAACTTTGTGCAGAAATAGTCTAGTGACTATTTAAATGCAACTGATTACAGGGTTGGACTATGAGTTGACCATGTTTCAGTACATACATGGTCCGTTGGTCTAGGGGTATGATACTCGCTTGGGTGCGAGTGGTCCCGGGTTCAAATCCCGGACGGACCCAACTTTGTGCAGAAATAGTTAGTGACTATTTAAATGCAACTGATTACAGGGTTGGACTATGAGTTGACCATGTTTCAGTTACATACATGGTCCGTTGGTCTAGGGGTATGATACTCGCTTTGGGTGCGAGTGGTCCCGGGTTCAAATCCCGGACGGACCCAACTTTTCGATGAAGAAATAATGTAGTGACTATTTAAATGCAACTGATTACAGGGTTGGACTATGAGTTGACCATGTTTCAGTTACATACATGGTCCGTTGGTCTAGGGGTATGATACTCGCTTAGGGTGCGAGTGGTCCCGGGTTCAAATCCCGGACGGACCCAACTTTTTGCAGAAATAATCTAGTGACTATTTAAATGCAACTGATTACAGGGTTGGACTATGAGTTGACCATGTTTCAGTAACATACATGGTCCGTTGGTCTAGGGGTATGATACTCGCTTAGGGTGCGAGTGGTCCCGGGTTCAAATCCCGGACGGACCCAACTTTTGCAGAAATAATCTAGTGACTATTTAAATGCAACTGATTACAGGGTTGGACTATGAGTTGACCATGTTTCAGTTACATACATGGTCCGTTGGTCTAGGGGTATGATACTCGCTTTGGGTGCGAGTGGTCCCGGGTTCAAATCCCGGACGGACCCAACTTTTCGATGAAGTAATGTAGTGACTATTTTAATGCAACTGATTACAGGGTTGGACTATGAGTTGACCATGTTTCAGTTACATACATGGTCCGTTGGTCTAGGGGTATGATACTCGCTTAGGGTGCGAGTGGTCCCGGGTTCAAATCCCGGACGGACCCAACTTTTTGCAGAAATATTAGTGACTATTTAAATGCAACTGATTAAGGGTTGGACTATGAGTTGACCATGTTTCAGTTACATACATGGTCCGTTGGTCTAGGGGTATGATACTCGCTTAGGTGCGAGTGGTCCCGGGTTCAAATCCCGGACGGACCCAACTTTTGCAGAAAATATTTTAGTGACTATTAAATGCAACTGATTACAGGGTTGGACTATGAGTTGACCATGTTTCAGTTACATACATGGTCCGTTGGTCTAGGGGTATGATACTCGTTTAGGGGCGAGTGGTCCCGGGTTCAAATCCCGGACGGACCCAAGTTTTTGCAGAAATAATCTAGTGACTATTTAAATGCAACTGATTACAGGGTTGGACTATGAGTTGACCATGTTTCAGTTACATACATGGTCCGTTGGTCTAGGGGTATGATACTCGCTTTGGGTGCGAGTGGTCCCGGGTTCAAATCCCGGACGGACCCAACTTTTGCAGAAATAATCTAGTGACTATTTAAATGCAACTGATTACAGGGTTGGACTATGAGTTGACCATGTTTCAGTTACATACATGGTCCGTTGGTCTAGGGGTATGATACTCGCTTTGGGTGCGAGTGGTCCCGGGTTCAAATCCCGGACGGACCCAACTTTTGCAGAAGAAATATCTAGTGACTATTTAAATGCAACTGATTACAGGGTTGGACTATGAGTTGACCATGTTTCAGTTACATACATGGTCCGTTGGTCTAGGGGTATGATACTCGCTTTGGGTGCGAGTGGTCCCGGTTCAAATCCCGGACGGACCCAACTTTTCGATGAAGTAATTTAGTGACTATTTAAATGCAACTGATTACAGGGTTGGACTATGAGTTGACCATGTTTCAGTTACATACATGGTCCGTTGGTCTAGGGGTATGATACTCGCTTAGGGTGCGAGTGGTCCCGGGTTCAAATCCCGGACGGACCCAAGTTTTGCTGCAGAAATAATCTAGTGACTATTTAAATGCAACTGATTACAGGGTTGGACTATGAGTTGACCATGTTTCAGTTACATACATGGTCCGTTGGTCTAGGGGTATGATACTCGCTTAGGGTGCGAGTGGTCCCGGGTTCAAATCCCGGACGGACCCAACTTTGTGCAGAAATAATCTAGTGACTATTTAAATGCAACTGATTACAGGTTGGACTATGAGTTGACCATGTTTCAGTTACATACATGGTCCGTTGGTCTAGGGGTATGATACTCGCTTTGGGTGCGAGTGGTCCCGGGTTCAAATCCCGGACGGACCCGACTTTTCGATGAAGTAATGTAGTGACTATTTTAATGCAACTGATTACAGGGTTGGACTATGAGTTGACCATGTTTCAGTTACATACATGGTCCGTTGGTCTAGGGGTATGATACTCGCTTAGGGTGCGAGTGGTCCCGGGTTCAAATCCCGGACGGACCCAACTTTTTGCAGAAATATTTTAGTGACTATTTAAATGCAACTGATTACAGGGTTGGACTATGAGTTGACCATGTTTCAGTTACATACATGGTCCGTTGGTCTAGGGGTATGATACTCGCTTAGGGTGCGAGTGGTCCCGGGTTCAAATCCCGGACGGACCCAATTTTTGCAGAAATAATCTAGTGACTATTTAAATGCAACTGATTACAGGGTTGGACTATGAGTTGACCATTTTTCAGTTACATACATGGTCCGTTGGTCTAGGGGTATGATACTCGCTTTGGGTGCGAGTGGTCCCGGGTTCAAATCCCGGACGGACCCGACTTTTCGAGAATAATTTAGTGACTATTTAAATGCAACTGATTACAGGGTTGGACTATGAGTTGACCATGTTTCAGTTACATACATGGTCCGTTGGTCTAGGGGTATGATACTCGCTTTAGGGTGCGAGTGGTCCCGGGTTCAAATCCCGGACGGACCCAACTTTTTGCAGAAATAATCTAGTGACTATTTAAATGCAACTGATTACAGGGTTGGACTATGAGTTGACCATGTTTCAGTTACATACATGGTCCGTTGGTCTAGGGGTATGATACTCGCTTTGGGTGCGAGTGGTCCCGGGTTCAAATCCCGGACGTACCCGACTTTTCGATGAAGTAATGTAGTGACAATTTTAATGCAACTGATTACAGGGTTGGACTATGAGTTGACCATGTTTCAGTTACATACATGGTCCGTTGGTCTAGGGGTATGATACTCGCTTAGGGTGCGAGTGGTCCCGGGTTCAAATCCCGGACGGACCCAAGTTTTTGCAGAAATAATCTAGTGACTATTTAAATGCAACTGATTACAGGGTTGGACTATGAGTTGACCATGTTTCAGTTACATACATGGTCCGTTGGTCTAGGGGTATGATACTCGCTTAGGGTGCGAGTGGTCCCGGGTTCAAATCCCGGACGGACCCAAGTCTTTGCAGAAATAATCTAGTGACTATTTAATGCAACTGATTACAGGGTTGGACTATGAGTTGACCATGTTTCAGTTACATACATGGTCCGTTGGTCTAGGGGTATGATACTCGCTTAGGGTGCGAGTGGTCCCGGGTTCAAATCCCGGACGTACCCGACTTTTCGATGAAGTAATGTAGTGACAATTTTAATGCAACTGATTACAGGGTTGGACTATGAGTTGACCATGTTTCAGTTACATACATGGTCCGTTGGTCTAGGGGTATGATACTCGCTTAGGGTGCGAGTGGTCCCGGGTTCAAATCCCGGACGGACCCAACTTTTTGCAGAAATAATCTAGTGACTATTTAAATGCAACTGATTACAGGGTTGGACTATGAGTTGACCATGTTTCAGTTACATACATGGTCCGTTGGTCTAGGGGTATGATACTCGCTTTAGGTGCGAGTGGTCCCGGGTTCAAATCCCGGACGGACCCAACTTTTTGCAGAAATAATCTAGTGACTATTTAAATGCAACTGATTACAGGGTTGGACTATGAGTTGACCATGTTTCAGTTACATACATGGTCCGTTGGTCTAGGGGTATGATACTCGCTTAGGGTGCGAGTGGTCCCGGGTTCAAATCCCGGACGTACCCAACTTTTCGATGAAGTAATGTAGTGACAATTTTAATGCAACTGATTACAGGGTTGGACTATGAGTTGACCATGTTTCAGTTACATACATGGTCCGTTGGTCTAGGGGTATGATACTCGCTTAGGGTGCGAGTGGTCCCGGGTTCAAATCCCGGACGGACCCAACTTTGCAGAAATTTTAGTGACTATTTAAATACAACTGATTACAGGGTTGGACTATGAGTTGACCATGTTTCAGTACATACATGGTCCGTTGGTCTAGGGGTATGATACTCGCTTTGGGTGCGAGTGGTCCCGGGTTCAAATCCCGACGGACCCAACTTTGTGCAGAAAAGTCTAGTGACTATTTAATGCAACTGATTACAGGGTTGGACTATGAGTTGACCATGTTTCAGTTACATACATGGTCCGTTGGTCTAGGGGTATGATACTCGCTTAGGGTGCGAGTGGTCCCGGGTTCAAATCCCGGACGGACCCAACTTTTCGAGAAATAATCTAGTGACTATTTTAATGCAACTGATTACAGGGTTGGACTATGAGTTGACCATGTTTCAGTTACATACATGGTCCGTTGGTCTAGGGGTATGATACTCGCTTAGGGTGCGAGTGGTCCCGGGTTCAAATCCCGGACGGACCCAACTTTTTGCAGAAATAATCTAGTGACTATTTAAATGCAACTGATTACAGGGTTGGACTATGAGTTGACCATGTTTCAGTTACATACATGGTCCGTTGGTCTAGGGGTATGATACTCGCTTAGGGTGCGAGTGGTCCCGGGTTCAAATCCCGGACGGACCCAATTTTTGCAGAAATAATCTAGTGACTATTTAAATGCAACTGATTACAGGGTTGGACTATGAGTTGACCATGTTTCAGTTACATACATGGTCCTTTGTCTAGGGGTATGATACTCGCTTGGGTGCGAGTGGTCCCGGGTTCAAATCCCGGACGGACCCAAGTTTTTGCAGAAATAATCTAGTGACTATTTAAATGCAACTGATTACAGGGTTGGACTATGAGTTGACCATGTTTCAGTTACATACATGGTCCGTTGGTCTAGGGGTATGATACTCGCTTAGGGTGCGAGTGGTCCCGGGTTCAAATCCCGGACGTACCCGACTTTTCGATGAAGTATAATCTAGTGACTATTTAAATGCAACTGATTACAGGGTTGGACTATGAGTTGACCATGTTTCAGTTACATACATGGTCCGTTGGTCTAGGGGTATGATACTCGCTTAGGGTGCGAGTGGTCCCGGGTTCAAATCCCGGACGGACCCAAATTTTTGCAGAAATAATCTAGTGACTATTTAAATGCAACTGATTACAGGGTTGGACTATGAGTTGACCATGTTTCAGTTACATACATGGTCCGTTGGTCTAGGGGTATGATACTCGCTTAGGGTGCGAGTGGTCCCGGGTTCAAATCCCGGACGGTCCCTAATTTTTGCTGAAATAATCTAGTGACTATTAATATGCAACTGATTACAGGGTTGGACTATGAGTTGACCATGTTTCAGTTACATACATGGTCCGTTGGTCTAGGGGTATGATACTCGCTTAGGGTGCGAGTGGTCCCGGGTTCAAATCCCGGACGGACCCAACTTTTCGATGAAGTAATGTAGTGACTATTTTAATGCAACTGATTACAGGGTTGGACTATGAGTTGACCATGTTTCAGTTACATACATGGTCCGTTGGTCTAGGGGTATGATACTCGCTTAGGGTGCGAGTGGTCCCGGGTTCAAATCCCGGACCGGACCCAATTTTTGCAGAAATAATCTAGTGACTATTTAAATGCAACTGATTACAGGGTTGGACTATGAGTTGACCATGTTTCAGTTACATACATGGTCCGTTGGTCTAGGGGTATGATACTCGCTTAGGGTGCGAGTGGTCCCGGGTTCAAATCCCGGACGGACCCAACTTTGTGCAGAAATAATCTAGTGACTATTTAAAAGCAACTGATTACAGGATTGGAATTGAGTTGACCATTTTTCAGTTACATACATGGTCCGTTGGTCTAGGGGTATGATACTCGCTTAGGGTGCGAGTGGTCCCGGTTTAAATCCCGGACGGACACCAACTTTTTCGATGAAGTAATGTAGTGACTATTTTAATGCAACTAATTACAGGATTGGACTATGAGCTACCATGTTTCACACTGCATACATGGTCGTTGGTCTAGGGGTATGATACTCGCTTAGGGTTGCGAGTGGTCCCAGGTTCAAATCCCGGCGGACCCAACTTTTGCAGAAATAATCTAGTGACTATTTAAATGCAACTGATTATAGGGTTGGACTATGAGTTGACCATGTTTCAGTTACATACATGGTCGTTGGTCTAGGGGTATGATACTCGCTTAGGTTGCGAGTGGTCCCAGGTTCAAATCCCGGACGGACCCTAATTTTTGCAGAAATAATCTAGTGACTATTTATATGCAACTGATTACAGGGTTGGACTATGAGTTGACCATGTTTCAGTGCATACATGGTCCGCTGGTCTAGGGGTATGATACTCGCTTTGGGTGCGAGTGATCCCGGGTTTAATTCCGGACGGACCTAACTTTCGATGAAGTATGTAGTGGACTATTTTAATGCAACTAATTACAGGATGGACTATGAGCTGACCATGTTTCAACTGCAACATGGGCCGTTGGTCTAGGGGTATGATACTCGCTTAGGTTGCGAGTGGTCCCGGGTTCAAATTCCGGACGGACCCACTTTGTGCAGAAATGTTAGTGACTATTTAAATGCAACTGATTACAGGATTGGACTATGAGTTGACCATGTTTCCGTACATACATGGTCCGTTGGTCTAGGGGTATGATACTCGCTTAGGGTGCGAGTGGTCCCGGGTTTAAATCCATAAATGACCCAACTTTGCAGAAATAGTCTAGTGACTATTTAAATGCAACTGATTACAGGGTTGGACTTGTAAAAATTTAAATACTAAAACACGTATAAAAACTAAGTTAAAATACTAAAGCACTAGGATATGGCACGGAATAACTCACAAGTTTTGTTTGGAGCAGAAATTTTCTGGCTTGCATCAACAGGGTCAGAAGTTAATCTTTAAACCTAGAGTTGATCCGCCCTTTTATACTTTCATCATACAACCACTTAAAAGGTTTGTCAAGACTGTAGTAGGTATAATTAAGGAAAAAATATCTTTATTTCGAGTTACATTTCAAGTTTTGACTGGTTCTTTTATAATTATAAAGGTAATGAGGTATGGAATATATTACAATAATAGGATCTAACTTTCCTGTCGCAAAAGTTCTTGAATAAACATTTCAATTATAGCTTTCTCGAGATTAACACGTTTAATTCTTAGTACAATATCGTCATTCGGAGTAAGTGTTGTTGGTATGGGTTGGGTTGGCGGAATGACTTTTTCTTTCTCCCACTCTTCTTGAGGGACATCTCTGTACTTTCTGTTTGGTGGTATGTCTTTAGTCAATGGGTTTTGGATGAATATAGGCATGTTATTTGTTGGTAATCCTTGAAGTAATGGACAGTCTGCCTTGATTTTCTGATGCTCCTCGAAAACATTATCGTTAGGTTCCCATCCTCGTAGCGTTAAGTTACAAAAATGGCATTGAACAGCGTCTGTCCCCGAACTTAAATAGTAAAACCCATGACGGGCTAGTTCTGACGGTTTTACAAACGTACTCGCAAATGCACCAAACGTTTCTAGACGGGTAATTTCTCGATTCATCTTATCCTGGCGGTGTCTAACAATCTAATGAGGTCCGTACCAAATCAGACGCTATTTATACCCCCAAATAAGGGTATGAAAGGTTAGATTGTAATGGATGCTCTTACTAAGCAGACGTTAATTCGCGAAGCTCTTTCAAAGCCAGGGAAAATAGTGGCAGTTACTCTCATCCTAGTAACTGTATTTTTAGTTGAATTTGCATTTTGGTATTTTAAAAATATTACTTTAATTTCGGGTAACGCAACAAAGACATAACATGTTGAGACTTGTCAGGATAATGCCTTCGGGGCAAACACCTGGAATACAATTAATATTTTCGTGGTAGGAAGAGTCACCAACTAACAAAGCAATAAATCCGAAAATAGATTTCATTCATAAAAATACAACTGATTCAACCATGCCCCTAAACCCATTAAGACACGTCTTTATAGTAAAAATAAAAACGGATGGGGATAAATTCTTTTGTTCAAGTTCTGTCCTTTTTTATGGCCATAGACCCGTCTGCGCGGTGTTACGTATAAATAAAAAAAGCCGATGGAATGTCTTAACACGTTGGTGGTGCGTCATAAATCACTCTAAATATAGATTCTATTGATAACAATACAACTAGTTTAGCCACGCCCCCTTTTATGGTCCTCAACCACCTGGCCAGTAAAGGGCAAAAAAAAAAGAGAAGCATCAGTCAATATACCCTCAGGCTAATTATCAACCCCGCACTCAAGAAAATCACGCGATAAACATCATTCAGTTGTAACCTTCTAAACCGTAAAGACCTGTCGTAAGAATGTCCACCAAAGTAGGAGTTTACCGCGTGAACGCCCGTGTTAGACTAAGTAATGAATGCTATGCCGTTTTCGGGGTAAATGGATTCGAGCCAAGCCTACTTTTGACAAAAAAGGACGGGACTATTCTCACCATCTCGGAAGACGTTTTGAAGGTATTTATAGAGGAGTGGACGGAGATCTATTCATCTATAGAAATGGTGACTGGGGTAATTATCGTTACTTGAACTTGAAACTAAAAATAACCGTTATGGAGGGGAATATAGTATTCGACGATGGCAGCGTATTCACTCTAACAATGGCCGAGGCAGGGAAACTGATCGAGAAATTTAGTTTCATGAGATTTCACTTCAAGCTTTTAAATGATCAAGCCGAAGTTATTAAATGCATGTACGAAGCTATTGTAAAACGCATGAATGATATATATTAGAGGTGTGCGGTTAACCGTTTCAATCGAATAACTCGATCGAATACCGAACCGAATAATTCGATTCGGTATTCGATAAGCCCATTTTCACTATTCGATTCGAATATCGAATACCGAACTGACTATTCGGTTAAAAATCGACTACCATAAATTTAGGTCCTTGGCACTAGAGCGACCCACCTTATTTAAAAAATATCATCCCAATTTTTTTTGTCTCCCATCAAAACCTACCAGCAAGTGCATAGGAATATTTTAAGAAATACTTGACCACCAATGAGGAGAGGTATTTTGAAATTTAGGAGCTTCTAAATGTTCTTCTCCTTGCTTTGTATTAACTATTGGCGGATATTAGGGTTACTACCCGATTAACCGCGAATAGTCGGCCTAGTATTCGCGATTATTAGGGTTAAATATTCGCGGTTACTAGGCTTAACTATTTGCGATTAATCGGGAAGGAAAAAAATTACCACGGCCCACTTATTCGGTATCCGATTCGGAATAAACTATTCGATTCGGTATTTGATAAGGAAAATTTTTGGGTATTCGATAACCGGTTCGATACCCAAAAAGTGGTATTCGCACACCCCTAATATATATCAAAAATATTATGTAAGTCGCGGTACTATGTCTCACAATGATTACGATCGTGTAAAACATTTCCTAGCAGCGTGTATAGTTTCTTCGAGCATTTTCGAAGATTTTTGTAGCTTCGTTCGTGACAAAAACTTGACGCGTAAACTACAATTATATAATTTATTCTACATTTGCTTAAATAACGACGCGTACATTCGCGAACTAATTGGAATCGATTGTATTCATTAAATGTTTTCTGACTAGAAAATCTGATTCATAATAATAATAATAATAATAAGCCTAGAATAACCTAGCTTAAGCCTATCCTTTTCAGGATCCACATTAGCATAAGCCTATCCCTACAGGTACCAGCCACGTGACTTCATCAAAATTAACCGTGACGTCATACCAATACACTAAAAATAAATTCAAATATCCCACCAACACCATCACGTGACGTCATCAATTCCCCCCATATCCCCCCCAACCCCACAACCGGACCAGGGATGTCGGTATAAACCCAAAAATTTTACCCCCACCCTGAAAGGAGGAAGGAAGGGGGGTAAAATTTTTGGGTTTATACCGTCATCCTTACTTTCTGTCGTTGTTCTCTTTATACTGCTTTGCAAGGTGTTTACTATTGACGGCTCTCCAAATGGCTTGGCTGTAGTGGAAGTAGCATTTTTTTATTTTTGAATTTGGGAAAGCGCTCGTTAGCGTAGTTATCATTGAGCCCTCGAAATCGACTTGGAAATGCGATGGTGAGAAGGATAAACCTCTTTCTGTGGCTGCATCATGTATAAGAGTGAACATACGAGAGTAAATTTTCTTGGTATGACCTGGTAGCAAGGCGTATAATGTCAGCAACATAACTCCATTATACGGTACATGAAGAATTTAGAGTTGGCGGAATTGTTTGGGGCACGCATAGTCAGTGCCATCCATAAACACGGATTGCGCTAGACATAGGAGAGTGAAGAACTCATTTGTGGCGAAAGCAATAATTTTTTCATCAGTACCATCATTAAAAACTAAAAACTTTTCTTCGGAATCACCGACATTTTCCACTTCCCTTCAATTTTGATATCTTTCCTATTTTTTTGGATTTGGTGGCAAATGTTTGCAACGACAACGGTATAACAATGATCGAACTGCCTTGAATTCTGATAATACGGCTTTTAATTCTGAAACCCCTGATGACATGGCTCTTTTCTTTACTTCTGAGCAAGCATCCGCATAGACATCTCGAATTCGTTTTCTATTGTCACCAGCGCCGTCCAGTGGTGGGAATTTGGCGATTTCTTCCCTAGACCAACCTTCCCTTCTTTGACGCGGCGGGCGACACCGGCAAATCCCGCTTCACCTTCTCAGAAGCTTTTTTAAAAATTCTCACCTCTCCCTTCCTCGTCCAAGAGTAGGGGTGTGGAGAGAAGAAATGTTACTACCTGTGGGGTGAGTAACTGAGAAAGGCTGAAGGTCTAGGGCTCGAAGTGGTATTCCCTCTTATCAACTGTAGGTTTCCCCCCTTAGAAGAAAATTTTTCCTTCTTTGTAAAAGAAGGCGCTTGCCTCGGAAGGAAAGTTTACCTTCTTTAGAAGGAAACCTACTATGCTTGGACGAAAGATCCCTAAAGAGGGGACAGCGCCTTCTTTTTCGAGAAGATCTCCTCTCTCGGAACCTAATCTTCCTTCTTTTGAAGGGAAGGCCAATGTTAAAGAAGGTAGAGGAGAGAAGAATATTTGCGAATTCACATTTTAGATATAAAAGATTTATTAATCTCAGAAACTTAACACTAATTTTTAAGGCAAAATAAATTAATTGAACTAAAGTAAAAATTAAAAATATATAAATATATTACAATTATAAACAATATTTAATAACACATTTCACTTTAAAAATTTGTTTCATGGGCTGCACGATGGTGTCACTGATAAGGCGACCATGAGATATAGGATAGAGTCATTCAATCAAGAAATATTTAAGTGTAAATGCTCCAATAGAGCTGTGGTACTACGAAATGTCTCTTGACGTCACATCCTCATATCTCTTACCTCGGTTTTTGACTTTTGTAAGAAAAAATACTATTTTCCCCCGGAAGGGGGATATCAATTAAGTAAGAGATAGAGGGTTATGACCATGGATAAGGAATGCGCGTGAGGAAATTGTTTTCACTCTACAGGATAGGCAAATCCCTATCTCGGACGACAGCTTATTCTGACTATACTCTGTTACAGCATCGATTGTCAGCACGACCAAAGCTTGATCTCTGTGTAACGTAGATTTGTACGTGCTGTCAACACACTAAAAATTCAGGATCTTCAGGATTTAAATATCCGCGAGTTTTTTAGTTCGAGTGCACGGACCTCTATGCCTAATTTTCAATTACTTATGAAATTACTTACAGCCTACTACACGTATTTGAAACTGGAGGTCGGTGCACTTGTGCTAAAAAACCTTGAATATTTTAAATCCTAAAGTTTTTGATCTCTTGACAGCACGCACAAAGCTAAGTTGCATAAAGAAATAGCTGATCGCGTGCTGACAACCGATGTTGTAACAGAGTATATTCAGAATCAGCTGTCGTCCGAGATAGGGAGTTGCCTATCCTGTAGAGTGAAAACAATTGCCTCGCGCGCATTCTTTATCCATGGTTATGACGTTGTCATATATGGGAAAGAAACCACTCTATTGGATTTCGTCAGCTCAGGCCACAGCCGCCACACAATTTAGATTATAGAATCTAGACTACGAATATTGACGTCAAGTCCGCATAACTAAGCCAATCCCCTCTCGGTACCATTGAATCATTACTACCATAAGTTTATAAAAGCGCTTTCATAAGTATGACAATTTCTTTCTTTAATTGATTTGCTTCTGCTTAAACTAAAATTACCTCAACTCGTAACGGTACTGGTCTATTGCTTAACTGAGGCGTCATGGAGAATGAGTTATCCGTTAATACCCCCACCATGACCCTTACCTCTCCGAGTTTCACATTGACGCGTATTGATAATAATAAAGCCGTGGATTGTTGCAAAATTAATTAGCTAAAGGGTCATGGATTACCTATGGTATTATCCAATGGAAAAACGTACAAAACGAAATCAAAATATTTTCAAACAATTGCAAAGTTTTTATTTTCTGTTGTAATCTCGGTACATAAGAATGTCTGCTACGTGTTTTATCGAAAGGCAGCTTCTTCTGGCGCGCCCTCCTCGTGACCTCTCCTATAATCTAAGGCAATGTCAGCCTGTAGACATCTCGGTTGTAAAAGGTATTTTTCCAATTCTCTCATAGGGCTGCGTTCATTACATGGTACGGTGGCTTCAAGGTCCAACCTATTAATCGGCGAGTATGGCTTTGGTTCTGTGTCAAACCTTAGGGGATGATCCTGCGCAGCTTCGAGTAACACACTCTCTCTAATGAAAACATGTGCGCTTGTCTTTGTCACGCACTTGATGTTTGGATACAAATTTATCCATACTGGTTGTGAATAAGAACCTTAAGATTTGAAATATTAGTATAAAGATGACTTATATCCATGTCGTAAATTTATTTTATTAATGTTAATTATGAACATGGAATTGTATTATTGACGTGTCTATAATCAAAGTGCATCAAATTAAATATTATTTTTAGCAAAATTTAATTCTTCAAAGTTGGAATAGCAACAAATCAAAATTATACCATAATAAGAGCTGATCTCTGCCTAATGATGTTCGATATTCATAATAAACATGTTCATAGGTAATGATACTTACTCTCAACAAGTTTGTTTTTTGGGTTGGATCGAGGAGAGAGGCCATAATGTAATATGGGTCCTTCAACATTGATCAAAACCGTTTTTGGAGGTTTTCCAGTACTCCGATCGTTGAATTTTTTGTTTCCACCCTGAAAACGTCTTGGAAAACGGTCAAAAGAGCCCCTATAACACTTGAGGAGAGTGGACCACTCTTCTGAAAGAAGTCTGTTGAGACCTTTAAAGGTCTCAGAATATCGAGGAATTCTTTCGCGTCCTCGACGTCTTCTTCCGTTGGTACCGGAATGTCTATTTTTGATGGACATTTGGCGTCTTTTTTAGCTTTTTTCAAAGCATAAACCATTGCTTTCAACATATTATCCTGGAATATATTTGTTTATTGTAGAAAATATTCTCTACTAGAACTTCCTTGTCTAACTTTTCAAATTGAAGTTAGAGAAAAAAACATTCGGAGGTTCTTTCTAGACAAGATGGACCCTTAAAATAAACTGACCTTCGCAAATCGTTCCAATCTAAGTAAAACAGCGCCCCAGCGAACACGCCCTATCATTTTCAAATCAACGCCGCCACTTCTTTATTTTAATTCTTCCGACCATTTAGGCGATTTTCGAAAAAGGTTTATCCAGTTTTGGATATTTTCGAGTAACTGTTTCGATCTGTCATTGGCCTTAATGGCATCATTTACAACTAATTGTAGGGAGTGCGCTATGCAACGTTTTCCCTCCCAACCGTCGTCATCTAACGTTGCCTTTAGTGTTTGGTCTTCCGCTTCAGAATCCGAATCCGAGTCTTGTTCTTCGAAAATTGTCGCCAACGAATTCCAGGCAGGGATTAAATAAAATGTGCACAAGGTGAAAAATCTATCAGCCGTGCAAAATTACTATGATTAAAGGGCGCCACAAAAGACTTGCTGGGTGAAAATATTCACCGGCCCGCGGCGGAGCTAGCATCTAACAAAGAGAATACCGCAAGTCTCGGTGGCTTCCCTTTAGGTTACATATAAACCAACTGAATAAAAATGCGAGTTTTTGTTTACCTTCGTCGAGTTTTTTTTATCAGAATCTGTTTTGGAATCGCTGCTTTGATTTGATCGTCAAAGATTAATAAGTTGATGCTTAAAATTAAAATTTGTAATTTTATGCTTAACATTAAAATTTGTTATTTTCTGCTTAATACTTAAATCCGCAATTTTATGCTTAATATTGAAATTGTCCGTAATTTTATGCTTAATATTGAAATTGTCCGCAATTTTATGCTTAATTTTGAAATTGTCCGTAATTTTATGCTTAATATTGATATTGTCCGTAAGTTTATACACCATATTAAAATCCATAATTTTATGCTTAATATTGCAATTGTTCGTAATTTTATGCTTAATATTGCAATTGTCCGTAATTTTATGCTTCATATTAAAATCCATAGTTTTATGCTTAATATTAAATCTTTAACATAATTCACATATAGGCCTAGGTTTACTATTTCATTAGGGCAGAAGTTAGTAATTGAAATCAATAGAAAAAGCATAATTGTAATTACTACATACTAGTGACTTAATAAATTGAAAATGTTCAGTGATCATCATCGATTCAATCAAATTCATATCTTCAAATAGAAAATTTTTTCTTTGGTGGAATAACATCATCTACCGATAGTTTCTCGTATTTGATTTCATAATAGAGCTGTACTACCTTACCTATCAGAACTTCTTTCCCATTGAAAGAAGCCTTAAAACCTTCCGCAGGCTGTTTACATCACGGAAGAAAAAAAAATTCCCTTCTTGGGCAATGCCTATTCCCTCCCTCTCCCAAAACTTCCCTTCTTTGCCACTGTCCCTTCCCAAAATAAGAAGGTAAACATTCTTAGGGATACCCTCCAGCCAGTTGCCTTCTTTAATTCTGAAGAGATATTTCTTCCCAAAAAAGAAGGCTCACCTCCCTTCTCGAGGGAATACCTTCCGAATCTTAGAAGGGGGGTTCGCGATAGCTAAAGCTCCATTCCAGGCATTTTTCGGTCTGGGGAAGGAAGATAGGGTAGTAGGAAGGAAGTTATGCCTTCTTTTACCCAATCTTCTTTTCAAAGAAGGCGTCTTTCAGCTTCTATAGTGTTGCCCTCTCTTCTACGGAAAAGAATGGTTAGAAGGCGCGACAGCGCCCTTCTAAGGAAGATTCTTCTAAAAATTCCAGTGGTGGGAATCCAATAGAGTGGTTTCTTTCCCATATATGACAACGTCATAACCATGGATAAAGAATGCGCGCGAGGCAATTGTTTTCACTCTACAGGATAGGCAACTCCCTATCTCGGACGACAGCTGATTCTGAATATACTCTGTTACAACATCGGTTGTCAGCACGCGATCAGCTATTTCTTTATGCAACTTAGCTTTGTGCGTGCTGTCAAGAGATCAAAAACTTTAGGATTTAAAATATTCAAGGTTTTTTAGCACAAGTGCACCGACCTCCAGTTTCAAATACGTGTAGTAGGCTGTAAAAAACTCGCGGATATTTAAATCCTGAAGATCCTGAATTTTTAGTGTGTTGACAGCACGTACAAATCTACGTTACACAGAGATCAAGCTTTGGTCGTGCTGACAATCGATGCTGTAACAGAGTATAGTCAGAATAAGCTGTCGTCCGAGATAGGGATTTGCCTATCCTGTAGAGTGAAAACAATTTCCTCACGCGCATTCCTTATCCATGGTCATAACCCTCTATCTCTTACTTAATTGATATCCCCCTTCCGGGGGAAAATAGTATTTTTTCTTACAAAAGTCAAAAACCGAGGTAAGAGATATGAGGATGTGACGTCAAGAGACATTTCGTAGTACCACAGCTCTATTGGAGCATTTACACTTAAATATTTCTTGATTGAATGACTCTATCCTATATCTCATGGTCGCCTTATCAGTGACACCATCGTGCAGCCCATGAAACAAATTTTTTAAAGTGAAATGTGTTATTAAATATTGTTTATAATTGTAATATATTTATATATTTTTAATTTTTACTTTAGTTCAATTAATTTATTTTGCCTTAAAAATTAGTGTTAAGTTTCTGAGATTAATAAATCTTTTATATCTAAAATGTGAATTCGCAAATATTCTTCTCTCCTCTACCTTCTTTAACATTGGCCTTCCCTTCAAAAGAAGGAAGATTAGGTTCCGAGAGAGGAGATCTTCTCGAAAAAGAAGGCGCTGTCCCCTCTTTAGGGATCTTTCGTCCAACCATAGTAGGTTTCCTTCTAAAGAAGGTAAACTTTCCTTCCGAGGCAAGCGCCTTCTTTTACAAAGAAGGAAAAATTTTCTTCTAAGGGGGGAAACCTACAGTTGATAAGAGGGAATACCACTTCGAGCCCTAGACCTTCAGCCTTTCTCAGTTACTCACCCCTTTCTTCTCTCCAACACCCCTACTCTTGGACGAGGAAGGGAGAGGTGAGAATTTTTAAAAAAGCTTCTGAGAAGGTGAAGCGGGATTTGCCGGTGTCGCCCGCCGCGTCAAAGAAGGGAAGGTTGGTCTAGGGAAGAAATCGCCAAATTCCCACCACTGCTATTATTTTCCATAAGTGACAGAACAACCAAGGCTTACGTTTGAAACTTCAGGTAAATAGCCATATTTTAATACAATACCACGTTATTTTTATCTGTCCCTACCCCGATTGATAAAAAATATATTTTTAATAAGGCCGATCCGATGTTATTAATCTGAATCGTATACTAATACTTAACATTGTTGCCAATAGTTTCTTTCGACTTCTTGCCTAGGCCGACTCTCGAGTCGCTACTGGCCTGTCCATTTAACATTTTATCGTTGCCTACGGAATAAGAATTAAGGCCAGTTCAAGCTTGGCTGAAGGTGGGGGACGTCTTTACTCGCGTGACGGCGCTCTTTGCTATCCTTCTTTAAAGGGGTCATTCATAAAATTAAATTTGCTTTGGTTCATTGAGGTTTTAAGAATTTTACACAGCGCGAGAACAAAAGCCGAATAGCTTTCTAGAAAACGAACGCCAACCGAAATTTCTTTTTGAAAGACCCCCCCCCCCCCACCTTTTTTAAAACGGTTTTATCAGAGAGGTTTTACATTCTATTCGTCTCTTTATAGTTAACACAGATATGTTGGGGAAAGCAGTCATAACGGGTGTGAAGAGGATAGGAAAGAAATCCACCCCTTCAGCTTCGGGCGTGTTGCTTCAAGTCAGTCTGCCTGTAGCGCGTCGGCTTGGCGGGAAACAAATTCAAATCGTAGCGGCACGTCACCGAAGGGATAGCTAAGAGCGCGCCCAGCGGATATTAAAGGCGAACTAAAATGTCAGAAATACAGTCTGAAAACCCTACGGAGAACTGGCCTTAATTCTTATTCCGTAGGCAACGCTTTCAATCAGTTCTATTGCAAAAATAGGTTTTCGTAAAAGTTCTTAGCGTAAATATTGTGAAAATTTGCAAATACGAAACAATTTTTGCTTGTTAGTTGGTGGTGTCAATGACATTCAATATTTACGTTCAGTTTGTCAATATTTTAATTTTATTCGGGTTGGTTTGGGTTAGTTTAGGTTGGGTTTGGTTAAATTAGGTTGGGTTGGGTTGGGTTTGGTTAAATTAGGTTGGGTTAGGTTAACGTTAGGTTATGTTAGGTTCGGTTCGTTTAGGTTCGGTTGGATTAGGTTAGGTCGGGTTCGGTTGGGTTGGATTAGTTTAGGTTAGGTGGGATCATGTTAGGCTAGAGTTAAAATAGTAATATTTTATTAATAACTTTAAAATTTTACGCTTTTTCAAAAATATTGTATTTTATTTTCACTGACTTCCCAAAATAATAAGGCTTTTCCAAAATATTGTGGTTTATCTTCATTGACTTCCCAAAATAATATACCTTATCCAAAATATTGTTTATCTTCACTGACTTCCCAAAAAATACCTTTTCCAAAATATTGTTGTGTATCTTCATTGACTTCCCAAAAAATACCTTTTCCAAAATATTGTTGTGTATCTTCATTGACTTCCCAAAAAATACCTTTTCCAAAATATTGTTGTGTATCTTCATTGACATCCCAAAAAATACCTTTTCCAAAATATTGTTGTGTATCTTCATTGACTTCCCAAAATAACATGCCTTTTCCAAAAAATTACATTTTATATTTACTTCCAATATAACACTACTCCTTTTTGCATAATATTGTTCTTTATTTTATATTCTTAATAAAATAGAGATTTCCGTCCCTATCAATCACAGTTTGGGGGTAATTTGTCCTGGGGCTGGGGAAAATTTGACCTGGGGCGGGGGGAAATTGTCCGGGGGATTTTGTCGCCTACGAGAGGGGATTATGTCAATTTTTTCTCTGATGGGGATTAAGCTCTGAAGTAGCTCTCGACAGTCTTTAAGCTATGATTTCAAAAAGCTCTCGAAACAGTCTAGACCTTTATTGGCAGGCTGCATTATTGTTTGAGGATTACTCGACCAATGCTTTGATTGATTATGTTATAACATGAGTTAATAATATGTTAGCTCCCTATAAGTTACTCAGGCTCCATAGGCGTAATGTATCCAGCGATTTCTTCTCATTTCGCCCGCGCCGGAAAAAAATCCGAATGTTGCGCTCTCTCTTGTCGAAAAAAAATCCCACTCGTACGGCTGCTTTTTCACCAAGGGAGTGTTTTAATCGTGAATATTTATGTTTTTACAATTTAACATTAAATCGTGGCGTTTGTGTCAGTACTGAGACAAAAATTGCAGGAACTCAATGCAATTTGCCGATATAGAATAAAGAATTCTAAAGATAAGAGTTGTTATTGTGACTTGAAACCCTGAAAATTATACAACTGAGCTAAATCCAATCCACTGATCTCTTCACTGTTTTCTTAACCGAGGCTACTGAGCGAAATATTCTTCTGCTTAAATAGCTCCGACATCATTGGCTAGCTTCCACTACACGCGCTTCCGGGGAAAAACCGGAAAGAAGAGTAAATAAGATTTTCGTTCACGCGGCGGCCGCAGAACGTCGCAAATAATTGGGAAGCCGGCGGAGCGGGAGAAAACGCTGGAGTATAAAAATGAATTGCCTGAGTAACTTATAGGGAGCTAACATATTATTAACTCATGGTTATAATAACGATGCTTTCTTCATCGCATGTGTATTCAATTTGGTAGTTTTCGAATCTTTACTACTTTATATTAGGTTTCGTTGTAAAGCAGTTATTAATTTCGACAAAAGTGTATTTAGCGTTTAAAGATTTTGAGGTAATTGTATATTGCAAACTTTGCTATCGCTATTAGGATATTTCGCTATTGTTGCATTTCGCTGTTGTTGTTTTCGCTATTTTGACCGTCGATATTGTGCTTTCAACATTTTGGATTTCGCTATTTTGACCTACAAGCGTTAAAAATGGGCGTTTTGGCGATACCAAAATACGCACGAGAAATGGAATTCTACTATATGAAGGCCATTCTAAACTTGAAATAAATTTTGAAAGCTAGAACTTAAATAAGAGGGGGTAATAAATGATTATTTTAGTCTACCACAGTCACTAGGTAGGAGCGCCGTATTCACCTAAGCGAATTGAGATCACAAAAACTGCTTTTATCCTTATATGACTGACCTCTAAGGCTTGATGAAAGAAAGTGCTACGCAAACTGCCCGCAACTATCTTCCCTTGATGGACAGTGGCGGCTAATTGGTCAAGAGTGTCGATCGGTTCCTCCAAACCCGGAAAGTTCAAAAATGAAACTGCTCAAAAAAGATACCATAATTAACATATACACAAAGAAATAACAAAAAGTGAGACAGTAATGAAAAAGTAGACGACCCATGATTATTATTGACTGTCGAACTTCTAGGGGTAAACTCGTCTATGAAAAGCGCGAGCGCGAACCGAATTGCATCTAGGCCTACAACTTAATATAGCGAAATATATGAGAGATAGTTTGCTTCTTACTCAATTGACCCGAAAAGGAAGCGTAAGCGATCATGGAAAAAATGAGCCAACCAATCAAGCCGACTTTCATGGAACTGCGATCCAACCGCCTGGGTGGATCGGCTAAAGTGTCAAGGAGGGCGCCGTATTCGTACCAAAGAGCGTCACCGAACGACCAAAAAAACCTATTATTCGAGGCCTTCAAATCGACAAAGAATTGCACCGCCAAAAACTTCAAGAAAATGGCCATAGCGGAAAACAGGCACAGAATGCAAATCCATACCTGGCAAAGTTACAATGAAGAAATATTTTCGCCTGGATCTTTTAAACGCAATGGGGATAGGAAAACCAAGGATGATGGTGGTATGATGCAAAATCTGAGAGAAATAGGTGCGCAAAATGTGGAGCTGCTCAGGTTGGATGGGACGCCAAAAATGGGGGAGGAATTCTCGGACTCAATTGTAATTGGTTCGTCTGTAGCCCTTCTTAGCCAATTACCAATGCGTCCGACTATTCCTCCCCCCATTTTTGGCGTTCCATCCAAACTGAGTCATTCCACAGTTAACACGCCTATATTTCTCTCAGATTTCGCACTCTCCCCTCATCATCCTTGGGAAAACTCGACGTGTTGGCGGCATGGAAATCACGGCACGAGCAATAGCAGATTAGTAATCTAAATCGTTCGAATTTCTTAGTAACGCTTAATGCATTTAGTGTAGGAGGAAAATAAGGATCATTTTATTTTCTGGTACAACCATATTATTAGAAATTTCAAAGCACTGTTTAAAGGTAATATCCTATTGGATAGAATCCCGTTGGATCGAATTCAAATTTCTAAAATTGTAGCCAAATTTAAAACAATTTATAGCCCAAAGAGCGATTTTCTACTGAATGGGAATATTTAAATGGAAGAGCTTTCGACTGAATGGGATGGGTTTACACATATAAAATCATAGCGTTTTCCTTGAGTTGCCGGGCTCCAGTAGCGCAATGGATAAAGTGATTTAGATGATCGAAGAAGTTAAGCAGCATCGAGCGCCGTCAGTACTTGGGAGGGAGATCTCTTAATGGTAAGGTTAGATTACGTTAGGTATGGTTAGGTTAGGGTTAGACAATTTCCAAAAATTTCAGAAAAAGTTATTTTCTGAAATTTATTGAAGAATGTTATTGGTGAACACATATTATTTGCTGCAGTATCAAGAAGTTTAATAAGAAAATCAATTTTATTTTTAGGTTAGGTTAGGTTAGGTTAGGTTAGGTTAGGTTAGGTTTGGTTAGGTTTGGTTAGGTTAGGTTAGGTTAGGTTTGGTTAGGTTTGGTTAGGTTTGGTTAGGTTAGGTTAGGTTAGGTTAGGTTAGGTTTGGTTAGGTTAGGTTTGGTTAGGTTTGGTTAGGTTTGGTTAGGTTTGGTTAGGTTTGGTTAGGTTAGGTTAGGTTAGGTTATTTTTGGTTAGGTTAGGTTAGGTTAGGTTAGGTCAGGTTAGGTTAGGTTTGGTTTGGTTAGGTTTGGTTTGGTTAGGTTAGGTTTGGTTTGGTTTGGTTAGGTTTGGTTAGGTTTGGTTAGGTTAGGTTAGGTTTGGTTTGGTTTGGTTAGGTTTGGTTAGGTTAGGTTAGGTTTGGTTAGGTTAGGTTAGGTTTGGTTAGGTTTGGTTAGTTTAGGTTAGGTTAGGTTAGGTTAGTAATATTTTATAAATCATTTAACAATGTTACGCCTTTTCCAAAATATTGAAATTTAGCTTCGTAGACTTCTCAAATAATATGCCTTTTCCAAAACATTACTGTTATGTTAGGTTAGGTTTGGTTTGGTTTGGTTAGGTTAGGTTAGATTAGTAATATTTTATAATTCATTTAACAATGTTACGCCTTTTCCAAAATATTGATGTTTAGCTTCATTGACTTCTCAAATAATATGCCTTTTCCAAAACATTACTTCTATGTGAGGTTAGGTTTGGTTAAATTAGGTTAGTAATAATTTATAAATCATTTAACAATGTTACGCCTTTTCCAAAATATTGAAATTTAGCTTCATTGACTTCTCCAAAAATATGCCTTTTCCAAAACAATACTGTTATATTAGGTTACGTTTGGTTTTGTATTTTCTGCAATAACAAGAAGTTTAATAGGAAAATCAATAGAAAAATAGGATTGAAAGGAAAATTCATGATTGGAAAACCGCCCAAATTGCGGTATTCGGTCTAATGGGATTCGGTCGAACGAGACATTCGATCCAATGGGATTCGACCCAATGGTAGACAATCCTGTTTAAAGATAGACTTGGGTAAATGAGATGTATTCTCATAAGCTCACCTTTAAATTTCCGGTGTAAAAATTAACTCTTTGATATGTCTCTTTAGGACTAAATTATCTTTCCGATCACTAAAGCTTACCACGCACTAGTCCCTTTTGCCAGCGCCCGTCCTATGATATTTTGAGATTCTTTACTGGTGTACTTACTTCCAAGCTAATTGGTTTAATTAGTGCCAGGGCTCTTGGCAATTCAAGCGGAGCGCGCAAAACGAAGGTGGCTTTGTCATTGACATCTGGAAGGACAAAATCCACCACCAGACTTCTTGGTAAGCTGTTCTGAAGCGTCATGCTAAAAATTACTTTCTAAAGAGAGTGATATTAAATTATGGACGTAGAGGGCAATTTTCCCTTTAAATCAAGATAAGTTTCGTTAAAATCGGATAAGATTTCACCAAGATAAAAATTTAGGAAATTATTTAAAAAAACAGGATGAAAAAAATTACTGTGATATTCGAAATGCCCGGGAATTATTTTCTCTCCCCTTCTTTGAAGAGGTTGGGACACGCGAGTTGCATGCTTTAATTTAAAGTTTAAAATTAGTCTAATGTATGTAAGATTAGGCTTAAGCCTAAGCCTTATTTCTTGCACGCTTTGCACCTTCCACGTCACAGGGAATTAACATCAACTTCTATTAGCGTGAAGTTATGAGGATTTGGTTTTGAGTGGACCAAATTTCTTGTCGGTACATCTAACGTTTTATAATGCAAAATCGTGAAATTACTGAAAGATCAGTATTGTATTTACACAGACTAAGTAGTAGACATGTTTAAAATTTTACGACATAAATGATACTTGCCCTTTAAAGAGAGAATTATTAGGTTTAGGTTTCATGAATTGATAATTTAAATGAAGCAAAATAACATAATATAATGCGTGCATGGATAAAAGAAATTTATATTTAATGTCTATGGCACTTTTATGGATACGTAGGATGAAGGTGAACTTTAATTTACAGGGGTCACATTTAAGCCTATCAGACCTGAGCTCATCTATTTTATGATGGCACTTACAAAAAAAAATAGAAATGGTTAAAATATGTGGTCAAGCCAATTCCAAATTTAATTACCAATAAAGATTTTTAAAACTATTTTTCTTTGAACTAAATACCGTAATATAACCTCAGAGAGTTTGAAATAACTATACAGAAAGGTTAAATTATTTTAAGAAAAGATTTTTATGTGCAATATAACTTTACATAAATAATGTAATATGTCAGCGACAGTGACAACTTTTATATAGCAAATAAAAGGTTTGGAGTTTGTGCGAAAGTGAGATGTGTAAAAGTCATCTTTACTTTTCTTTGAAGCATTCCTACGACTCCGAACCATTTGCCTCGTTTCTTGAATCCGAAACTTCGTTCTTTCGACAATACCAACTCGTAAAAAAAAATCCATTAAAAAGACTAGTAAGAAACGTGGAGCTCTTTAACCGAATTATTATTTCAGGCAAACAAAATTAACAATAAAGTGAAACAGTAATAGGAGTAGCACCAGGAGTTCATAATAACCCCCCTTCGGAGGGCAGTACTAAACTGGTTAAAAGCCCGTAACAACAAAGTTCCGCCGCAAAGCTCAGCGGATTCCCAAAGAAATAGTTACCCCAATTTTTAGGCGCAAAAATTGAGGACAAAAATATAATGTTCTACTCTTGCATTTCTGTCAGTAAGATTATTGCTTTTAAAAGAAATCTCAATATTTAAGTCATAAATGCGTATTTACGATCCTTCAAACATTTTATAATCAAAAGGATATCCTGATTAAATGGACGGCAATCCCATTCAGCCGAAATGTGCCAAAGTATACTTTCAAAATTTACGAAGTGACGTATTTCAAATCTAGGGGATTTATGTAGTAATCCCTTCGATTTGATAAGAATTTTAACGTGGTTCACCGGACTAGGCTAGAGTAATGTAGGTTACGTTAGGCACCGCTCCATTAAAGGATTTTATTGTCATACTTATGGTTACTACGTTACTTATCGCACCTGAAATTGAAGTAATTTGATATGGTTCTGACACAATCCATAGAATATCCAAACGCGCTAATGACTTGTCCATTCCTAACTTCCATTTGCATTTGAGGAAAGATTTCTTCAACTCCGACTTTAACTCTATGACCAACACTTCTGATTTTCGAAATATCGTACATTTCAAAGTTTTAGCTAATGTGCTATGGTTAAAGATTACTTAGTACCGTTGCGGAGAGTCTTCGAAAATAAATATGCAAAGTCGCTTAACGGAGTTTTAGAAGGTTTCCGGCATGTTCGGTTTATGAATAATTAAATAGGAAAAAATGGAATGATCTCCTAACAAACCGATAAAAGCAATAAAAGAACTTCATGAATAAATATTAAAGATATAGTTAGTTGGGTGTCAATTGATTTTTAACTTTTGATTAGAAAAATTTTGCTCGAATTGAATATAATAAAAGCTTTTGATCTATTATTCTTATCCCATGTATAAATTTTTGGTTAAAATAATGATTTCATGACACCAAGAATCAAAAATGACACCCTTAGAAGGTCGTCCTGTGGCTCTATTTTTGGTTTCACATGTCACACATTAC
The DNA here is from genome assembly GCA_019434445.1 of Phalangium opilio. Lineage (NCBI taxonomy): Eukaryota > Metazoa > Arthropoda > Arachnida > Opiliones > Phalangiidae > Phalangium > Phalangium opilio. The sequence goes on along the minus strand of JAEQBA010000042.1, from coordinate 291,488 downwards.
GCAGCAATTTAAATCGTGATCAAATGGACTATGGTAGTCGAAACGCTACATAAACAACAAGATAGTCTAGCCCATAATTAAGCCACATCATTTACGTTCTATCGGTGTTCCTGCTTCAATAAATTTACTGCTAGTGAAATATCTCCTAGAAATACGGGGAGGGGATGATTTTTCTTTCGGTGCGAGGCGCCGTGATTATACCAAATATTCAATATTGATCCTTCAACACGTACTTCCTTCAAATAATTTATTTCCTGATCAAATGTTTTCGGAAAATGGAATTGTTCTTGATATGGCGTAGATATGTAATTCTTTCAATTTAACGATAACAAGATACAAGAAAATCAGTTGATTGAATTAAATGGGAATCCTTCATATGAGCAGTTCCCTTATGAGCGGATTTCATAATAGCATTCCTCATAGTATTTGAAACCAACGAATATAACTGTATTGTTAAGAAATGCTCGAAACTCAAAGACCAGCACTGCTATTTCTCAAAATAGCAGCCGCTATTTCTAAAACAGCAGTTTTGAAAAACTCCGCTGTTTTTTGGAATCGCGGTTGCTATTTCGAGAACTGCTCATATGAGGTACACCCGAATTAAATAGTGACTAAGGATTAAGTTTTTAAAAATAATTAAAGGAAAAATGCAATATCTGAACTTCAGTCAATTGATTAACCTCACTCATATCGTTGGTTTTTTCAGCCTTGGTTCAATCTTTGACCTTTTTTATAATTTCTGTATGTTTTTGTTAACATTCCTGGTACCACTGTTCCGGTAAAGTGACTAGTCACATCGATACAATGCAGCTAAAAAGATACCGATAGACCTATGGACAAGAACGAGTCAAAACAATCCTCGCCCGCTCGGAGTCAGGGCCAGAAGTAAGCACAGGACACTGGACATTGTCCAATATAACTATAAAATGTTCCAAAATGTTTTTTAAAAACTAAAGGTGTCAATGGACAGTTTGACCAATAAATTTTCCGAAGTTTGTATAACTTGAATATGGAGATGCGACACTATTTTTCTACGCTCCAGTGGACAATGTTCTATAAATTTCCAGTCATACTGGGCACTGGACGCATGTCGTATAACAAATTTTACTTATTTCCGACCCTGCTCGGAGTCTTTAATTATCTACAGCTCGCTCAGCTCATCATGGACCGCACCTATATTGTTACACTCTCTTGGAAGATGCCAGCGTTAATTATCAGCGCGCTCGCAACACTCCTACTATCTTTGCAACCCTCTCGCAACAAGTGTCTGTAGGCGAGTTAGTGTAGTATCGGGCTGTCGTTTCGAATGTCCGTGGTTTAAATCTCGGTGGTTCGGTAGAGGAGAAAAGAAAATTAAAATTTGGCAAAAAATATTCTGCCACTACAGCTATATAGGAGCCAGCTGTGAGAAATACAAATACTATTAACAAGTTGGAAAACCCAAAATCAAACCTCTCCTAGTCACGAATGCAATTAAGAGATTTTCCTTAAATAATTAAATAAACAAAATTGATATTAATTATTTTAATTGCCATTAATTTACCTTAATTCTAGTTAAATCGTTTTAAGGAACTTTATTCCTAAAATCGTTTTAAGGAACTTTATTCCTAAAATCATTTTAAACATAGCTATTGTTGACGTTTGAATTCAAGCGTATGCCTCTAAAAATTTTGGAAATTTAGGGCATATAAAGCCAGTGATCAACATAAGAAAACCCGCAATTGTGTGAACCCTTGGTGGACGCCCTGCCATTAGGAGGCTAGACGTGTCTCGTAACCCTATCGCCGCGTATTTCTTAATCCTAACGATGGGAGTAGAAGCCAAAAATTGCTTTCTGCGAACACGTTTGCTCCGATTTACCAACTGAAAAAGCGGTGACAGACACTGAGATGTCCAGTCTAATACCTCTCCGTGACGTCATCGTCACGAGGATAGGTAAAATTGACGAACGCAACATCTTATTCTTCTTCTACACACCAGTTTAAACAAATAGCCTATCGTATACATATATATACGATATGGCTAAATATATTAGATTGTGCACGTTTGCTGTAGTCGATAATAAAAGCAAATGGGCAATTCCCACTGCGAAAAAAAATTAGGTTCCCACTGAAATTTACTAGGAACAATAGTAGCGAAAGTCAATACGTGAATAATTAGTTTACCCAATTACATCTTCGGGGAAAATACAACGATTTCAATAAAATCGATGGAATTGAACATATTTTCGCTTTGAGTTTGTTCTGTTGAGAGCTTCAAGGCTAATTGGGACCCAGTATTATTGCTAATCAAAGTTGGAGTGCGTCTCCTATCATAAAATCGAAATTAAGTCAAACGCAAAATAAAATTTACATAATAATTCAGTACATACAAGAAATCATATTCTCTAACCATAAGTTCATAAAATGTGTTCCATAAGTTTGTCACTGGTTACTGAGAGCTTGTTATGAAGTGACGTAGGTCATAGATTCTCGTATAGCGACGCCTGGTGAGGCGCTGCTGTCAAAGGCTTAGTACAGAGTAAATAGGAAGATGTACTGCAAATCGCAAAACCGAGTGTAGTCAATGCTATCGTTGTTCTGGAACTAGCTCTCAGTATGTCTCTAGCATTACGAAGTATAGGTTGTGTCATCCTACTTATGGAACATATCTTATAAACTTCTGCTCTAACCAAAAGCAATGCTTTGGTCATTTCTAAATAAACACCGACCCTGTTTGAAATTATTCCCGATATGATAGGGAGGATATTGAGGAGAGAGAGACAAAAGCTCTACGCAGAAAATGGGTAATTAAATTTTTGGGATGTGGTGCACTCCTGTAAGCCAAGCTTCTGGGCTCCCTCACTCTCGCGTTGGCGGATTTTTTGCCATGCCAATAACTCTGCTTCTACTTACAGTGGCGCCGCCAGGATTTTTTTACAGGTAGGCTTAGGAAAATTTGGGGGCCCCTTATAAAATTTCAAGAGAAAAATTTAGTTGCACAGTGTCGATAATATTAAATTAACAACTATTTTTATCATATTATTCATAGAAAGAAGTTTAATATATTTAAGTTCAGTATTATCAGACAAAAGACATTATTATATAAACTATAGTTTGCGAAAATAATAAAAACACTGAATCGGAGAGAGAGGGGGATTTTCAGTTAAGCCCCCTATGAGGTCGCTGTGCACTGTCGATGTGGTGAGCAAAAGGGAAATCGGTTTACAAAAAGAGTCTGACCTCGAAGTTTTATGGGACCATAAGGAATGGGAGAGAAGAGGATTAGGTAAAGAGCGCGAAACAAACAAGATGACCCTAGGGCTGAGCTCATAATTTTAGCCACATCATAACGAACTGAAAATTTGAGTGAATAGCCCCTCGATGCGCTACCTTTAAGTGTGATATAATGATTACTAGTAATCCTAACTTCAATTCACTTACTTCTGTTATAACTATAATAGTGCAACACAAATAGGAAACTTGAGTGATTACCCCCTCCATGCGCACCCTTTAACAGTGCAAAAATGATTAATCGTAACGCATAATTAAACCCTTAATTTAAGTAAAGAAAATCAGACTGATTGGTCCCCCGATGCGATATCCCTAACTGTGCTAAAATGATTGCCCGTAATCTGTACATCAATAATTTACCTTCTTTTATAATTGTAATAGCGCGACACAAACAGAAAACTTGAGTGTGTAGCCACACAATGCGCAGCCTTTAAAGTGCTAAAACAATTACCAGTAACGCATACCTAAACCTAAATTGAAGTACAGAAAATCTGAGTGATTAGTCCCTCGTTTCCCTGATCTAAAAAATAATTACCTTGACCGTAATCCTTACGTTCATAAATTTACTTATGTTCAAATTGTAATATACCATATTAAATATATAAAGATACTATATACTTCCTTTTGCTTTTAAAATTATTCTCGCTTTCTGGAGAAATACACGTAAATTCTGGGATCGTGATAAACATCGCCTTAAGACCAATAAAAATATACTATCAGTATAAACTTGCTTTTGCATTTAAAGTTAACTTCGATTTCCTTGAATGTTTAAATAAAGAAGCGGGATTGAATCCTTATTGTCGACGGGTGACAGAAATTTTAAAGGGAGAGTTTAACACCTTCCATTATATTAAGGCAATCAAATAATCGTTTCTTTAGCTTAAGACATATCGAGAAAACGTTAAACACAATTCATAATCACTAACCTCACTTGTACAATTAAGTGCAATGCTTAAACTTACTCTTACAATCCCCATCCATGTAAAAAAAAAGAACGAAAAATATCACCTCACCACAATCCTCTACCATTCACTGTCCCTTCAATGACGAACCAAAAATTTTACACTACTACTACGAGAATAACAAACTAAGACCCTCATCGTAGATGTACATCATACGATGCTGCTGAAAATCAAAAAGCGAAATAACTTTTCTGGCTAGTCAAAAACTTTTAACACAAGTGTTTTAACCCATTTTGTAGAATATTGCAAAAATCCAATGCCAATAATAGTATTATGGAAACCTAATTTCGGGGCCCCTCTGAAATTAACGGGTAGGCTGTAGCCTACCCCCTAGCGGCGCCACTGCGTTTAAGCCAAATGAATTAGTACAAATACTAATGATTTCATATTATCAATATGGCACTTTGCATTGACATTCCATGTCCACGAACTCAAGAACATTGTTTCATACGTTCTCTATGAGTTCATGAATTGAAAGTTTAAGTCTAGGCATTGATTGAAAATATGGAGTAATCTAGGCGTTATTCTGTAACTTTTCATTGCCAAGCTTCACGTGTTCACTTTTATTGAGATATTCATACTTAAACCAATTAAAGTTCAGAACGTCTAAAGAGCCATACCGTGAGGTACGTGTACATCTTTGAAATGAATTTCTTAACAAATGTATTGGGAAAACATTTGTGGTGTTTTTACTTATTTGATACATTCAAGACTTTGCAATTAAACGTTGACATTTGGCATTTGATCTCGGTTTCACGGTTACAGCACGGAATATATAGATAATAATTCACTTACCACTGCTTACTTTAAGCACTCTGCATTTATATCGGCTTAACCGACCTCTCTCGTTTTTCCAATTAACCATGGCACATCTTCCTTCCTCCATTGCGTCCGACGAAACAAAGTCCTTCTTGGACACGATACTAACTTTGTTGCCTGCTATCCACAAAACTAAAGCTCGAATGGGTTTGCAAACTCGACTTTGTACCTGCGATTTCTTCCCGCTTATCCTGTCGGACCTCAGTCGCGTGTAATATTAATAGCTCTTTGGCTATATCCTCGTCGACAGCGATTTCTGTAAAACGAATTCTGTTAGGCCTACCTATTCTTAGGTCAACATACTCCAGCCAGGGCCGGAAATAAGGAAAATTTATTATAGGGCATATGTCCAGTGACCCCCCTATTTGACTGGAAAATTTATAGGACATTGTCCACTGGAGTGTGCAAAAATAGTGTCGCATCTTCATAGTCAAGCTATCAAAACTTAGGAAAATTTATACATAGTTTACAGGCGTGGAGGATTCATACCATTTTCACAAGGAGACCTGGCAACTTAGAGTGTAAAATAGCAGACGATTTTACACTCTATGTCGCTTGGTCTCCTTGTGTTAATTGTAGGAATCCTCCAAGCCTGTAAACTATCTATTGGTCAAAATGTCCAGTGACACCCTTAGTTTTTAAAAAGGTTATGGGGCATTTTAAAAAATTATTGGGCAATGTCCAGTGTCCTGTGCTTATTTCCGGCCCTGACTCCAGCGTCTCCGACAGAACAATTAAACTTCTCGATCGAGGCGTTTTTTTGAGTGTGAATACGTTGCTGTTATCTATGAGGAGTAGGCATAGACCGAGTAAGGAAAGACCAAACCAAATGTCATGGCCAACACTAGTGAAACATGAAAGCCCAAGCCCGCGTAAACCTACAACGTGTTCTCTAAGCTAGAGAATATATAAACCGAGTAGCTTCAGTTGGCTATATGACGTCAACGGAGCTAGTTTTGGGAAAGGCATGAAGGACCCATCGTGTTTCCGCTTATCAGCGAAATGCAGCTTCCCCAATCTCAGTTTGAAACCATGCTCTAATGGCAAATTCCATTGGGTCCTCCCGGAGCGCTCCCATGGAGCAATAAAAATAAGAGACCCTAATTACGGAAAAACAGTCTTTAACGATCCGGCAACTACTCCTCCCATGTTTATTGCTCCATGGGAGCGCTCCGGAAGGACCCAATGGAATTTTCCAAAAGACCCCAAATGTTGTCTGTAGCTGGTAAAATACATTATTTAGTAGAACAACAAGTCTAAATCTATTCGGTGAACATCGTTTTTTGTCTATTCTAAATCAGAGTGGAAGCATTACATTCTATGTGAGACACTCGTTCGTAAAATATGACCACGATTGGTGGGAAAAAGCAATATTTTCCTGAGAATCCTAAAACACGGGTCGTTACCAATAAGAATGTGACGCAATTTATTGCAAATTGTTTGAATTGATTTATTCAGGAAAGAAATGAATAAATTCATTGCGTTAACGTTATTAAAAAATATGTCGATTATTCTTTCTTAATACAGTTGCTTAGGTTATAAACCGTAACGCGTTAACTTTTTGTATCACAGATTTACGCTTCGCTAATTTACACTAGTATGTAGACGTAATTTCATGTCAATCCTTGGAAATAATTATCTTTAACACGTGTTTTTATTTAAAAAATATAAATATAATTTTTATTCTTTAAAGGGAGGGTGAAGAGGAACTTAAAGTGTTTTTTATCGATTTTCTACTAATTATAATTATAAGACCAGTGAAACGTCCAGCAAATATCTCCGAATGATTTTAAAATTCAAATTAGGTTTTGATTTTATGGATAATTTTAAATAAGGACCAATCGCGTAACGCCCCGTCTTCCTGCTAACAAAATTTCCGTTGCACGCTCTACATCTCGCGCCACGATTGTCACATCGCGAGCAACTTTTATCAAATGTCGCTCTAAATTTCATTCGGCATGGAGCGTGCCACGGGAATTTTGATAACAAGAAGATAGGGCATTACACTATTGGTGGGAGGTCCTTATTTCAAATTATCCATAAAATCTGAACCTAATTTGAATTCTAGTTAGTTATTTCAGCACTAAACAATAACAAATCTCAATATTACTTGTCAATTTACCGTTATCACAAGTTTCAGACTATCAAGCAGACGATGCTTCATACTACCCAAAAGCCAATCAATTAATTTGGCAGACCCACCAATCAATCGAAAGTCACTTTTAAACTAATTATTACTGAATTTTAATTTGAAATTCAAATAGATTTAATTCATGACATCTTTTTGGCAAAATAATTAACGTCATCTTTAAATTTGAATCTGGTTAATTTTATTATTTTTTAGTTATTTTTAAATTAAAATAATTGTTTCGGTAAAATTATAAGAATTATTAAATGAAACATAAAGAATGATAAAACATGTTAAACAAATATATGTATAATTGTACAATTTTTTTTAAATTAAAATAATTGTTTCGGTAAAATTATAAGAATTATTAAATGAAACATAAAGCATGATAAAACATGTTAAACAAATATATATAGAATTGTACAATTTTTTTTAATTAAAGTAATTGTTTCGGTAAAATTATAAGAATTATTAAATGAAACATAAAGAATGATAAAAGCTTTCTTCCACGCATGTTAAACAAATATATATAGAATTGTACAATTTTTTTTTAATTAAAATAATTGTTTCGGTAAAATTATAAGAATTATTAAATGAAACATAAAAATGATAAAACATGTTAAACAAATATATATAGAATTGTACAATTTTTTTTCATATCTTTGAAAAACTAGAATATGATACACATCCCGAAAAAAGTTTATATAAGTCGGTAATTCTGGTTATTGTTTATCCCTGTTCAATTTTAAAGTCTCGCATATCTTCTTACCCAGTCAATTGCAGATTCTAAAAATCTATCATATGCCCAAGTGTTATCTTTTTAAACAAATCTCCCCATATGTACGTTTACTTCGTCTTAAACTAAACATAAATACTCACTTTTTCGTTACACAAATGCAAGAATGTAACGAAAGCTGTAGGCACACTGAGATTTTTAACGGTCTCCTCGGACACATGCTTTGGAATTTCCTTGTATAAATGCGTAAACATCATTGGTTCTGTCATTACTTCTGCATTTTCTTCCTAACCAAATCAATTTTATCATTAACCTTGCAATTTAATTGAAAATTACCAGAAGTAAGTAGAGTCAAGAAGTAAAGTGCTCTAGCATTGGTAGTAGATCCTGGCACTAGTGAACAAATTTGAATATTTTATGCCGCTTCCATCGCGCCTACACTAGAGAGAAAAAAATTGGTAGAGTTCCAAAAAAAATTCTTACCCCCTTCCCGTCAACCTAAAGCCATGGAACACGGACGCGGGTGCTTGAATCTAGTTCGGCCGTCTACCGCCACGAGCGTCTCACTTTTTGGAGGGAAAATTCAGAACCAGCTACCAAAGGGCCAACCGTTGGTGTGTTATCAAGAATATTCACTTTCGCCAAGTGATGAATTTGGTTAGCTCAGTACTTCTAGTCTCATCTTACTTCTGAAATTACTAATAGAAGTACAGATTTGGAGAGCACGGTCCACATGGCTCTTTTTATCTTCTTAGCGTCAATTTTTTTCGATGTTTTCGCATAAGCAATGATTGGTTTATCAATCTAAAATTAAAGTTGATAATTTAAATTAAATAAATTGAAAATTTTACAGCCTCACTTTTGAAAGTATTTAAGGTATCTTATTTGTTTTGTAATTGCTTTAAGTTATATTTTAACTTACATTCTCTGCTGATAGTCTGACACATTCTGCGTAATGCTCAGATAACCCCTCGTTAGAAAAACCTGATAAGGCCGTTATAAAAGGCCTATAATAAAAACAAGTTTTTTACCAATTTAACTTACAACATTCAAAAATTGCCGCACTTACCTTCCTGAAGAAGTAGATGGGCTATTAAGGTTTTTTCCTGATTGTCTAGGAGCTTTGACTGCCTTCGCATAATCCTTTCTCTCTCGTCATCACTTTCTTCCAATGAAACGATTAACATCGAGTTTCCGTTCGGGCTCTCCATTAGGGTTTGTCTTCCAACGAGGCTTAGTCTACCTTTAAGGTTTCTTCCAACAATAGGTGTGGAAAGACTATTGAACACGGCATTTAATGGTCTTAGATTTGATTAAATGAGAGACCCTTTTTGCATTATAATCAAATCAAGAAGTGACATCCAGTTTATTAGGGAGAAGGTATAAGATGTCTCAGTATTCGCGCGCCATAGTCCTTGCAGTACCCCTTTCAAAATACAAGGGGGGCGTAAAAGGAGGCCACCGGGCTATTTCGCCTCTCCTCAGTCGGAAAATATGACTGTAATTTTCGTCACTCGCGTCGCGCTGACGTGAGTTTTCAAGAACCAATGAGATGCTGGTTGTAAATTAAAGGCGGCGGGGATTAACTCCGGACCTACTATCCGTTTGGACTGGAGATAAAGAGCTGGAAATGTGGCGCGAATTAATAACTTCTCCCTATAAACTAGATATCACTTCTTGATCAAACTATAATATTTACTGTGTATTTATGGCGTCGAATAACAGCTGCTTGACGTAAAGGTACTAAGGTCCTCTTATGGTTTCCCCATAAACTTTTCAAAAGTCCAGAATTAAATTCAAATTTACTACCAGATCTAACGTGCATTCACTGTCCACGGTGTATAGTAAATAGAAATTTGCTTAAACTTCGTTAATTCGACTTGTAAATGAAGAATGGCAATTTGTAATTTTCAATTTCAACTACTCGAGAGAGAAAGCAATGTTGCCAACTGCTTTTTCAAAAATGTCGAGATTAATTTTTTTGGTTTTTTTAAGTTTTTATCAAAATAAATAAACTTTACGCTTTTCCCCCCTTCCCTGCTAAATTTCGCCAACTTGCGTTTCTAATGGGTATCATAAGTTCATAAGATATGTGGGCCATAAGTTTGTCACTGGTTAAAAAAAAGCTTGAAAGTTGAAACTTCATAGATTCTCGTAAAGCGACGACTGGAGAGGCACTGTCGAAGGCTTAGTATGGACTAAATAGGAAGATGGATTGCAAAACTAACTGAATGTAGTCAATTCTCGCTTGTGGTTCTCGAACAAGCTCGAGCTGTTAGTCTCTAGCATTACGAATATAGGAAGTGTCATACTTATGAACAAATCTTATTATAAACTTATGTGGGTATATGGTGTATAACAAAAAAACCAATGAACTCAATTAAATCTTGAGGAAGGTCAAATTTACGATAAAAATGGGGTGATTGTGTAATTAAAAAATGTATTACATCAGCGTAGAAAACACCACTAGGGGTGAATCATGTCGAAGTTTGAAATATACTTCAACGTATCGCGTAAGTTGAAAAAGAGCCACGAGCTCGAAACCTACTGCCGCCGTATTCTGCAGGCTTAGCCTTCCGCGCCCACTTGGATTCTCGTCGCTCATTGGTCCGTAAAGGAACTGGATTCTGGCTTCTTATTGGCGACTTAGGTTTCGACTTTCAAGACGAAATTGAATTGCGGATGTCCACCAAATTTGAAATACGGTTTTTCGATGGGTAAATCGTTCAGCGTCATCAACCGGTTAACTCACCGGTGCTTTTGCTTTAGTTTCTGATGCTGAACATAGCAGACTACACTTCATCATTGTTAGAGGCGACTTGGGTACACCGATACGGTTAAAATTTTGCTAAATACGGATGCCTATTTGAAGAAGAGCGATTTTCTTAAATCGTCGTATTGGACGGGTATGCTTTTATTTTATCAATTGCAAATTATCTGTGACAATATAGTTGAATAAAAGTAAACGTTCATTTATAGTGTAAGACGTTTCAGCTCGTGATCGAAAATTACTTCAACCAAGGCTTAGGTGTAATGTAAGATTTATGTGACTTAAATTATCGTTCTGCGTTGTTAGTAGATAACATGAGCATCGAATGAGCCAACTGTCATAATTAAAGCCATTCGATTCTCATAATAATTATATAATTAATATAATATATAATATTAATTATAATAAATAATAACATTATTGGAATTCGTTGCCCAATGATGTTGTCATTCTAACCAAAAAATCCCATTTCGTCGTAAATTATTAGACACTTTTCGTGCTTAGTTGTGAGCTCTCTACTTCTTCAACCCTCCCCTAATGATTATATAAAAATTACATTACTGTGCAGCGAATTCTTATTTTCTAAATTTTCTGACATTGTTTTAATTGTTATCAGTATTATTATTTAATTGTATAATTACTATTATTATTGTTATAGTTATTATTATTATTTCTTTTTTTTAATATTACATTATTAACCGTTTCTTTGTTGTCATATTATTGTGCTCCCGTAGTGTCTTTCAGTAACATGGCTATGTACTCGACTTACGATGTTCACACATACGTCACACTGTTGACTTTGTGAACAACACATCCAAATAAATAAATAAATCCTTCTGATATGCTGAAGTGGGTTCACTCAAGTGTAATGAGACAAAAACGTCATTCAGTATAAACTTTCATAGTGTCACAGCCCTGTAGGGTACCATTGACTGTACGTGTGATATAATCAAAGAAAGTAATTATGATAAATGGGTTTAAAAGTAAATGTTGCAGTACGTTCAACCGGTAAATATGGTTACTAAAGTGTCTAACAATATAAATGTGAATAAATTTTTGTTGTGCTAAAGATTTGGGATAAAACAGTGGTATAATTGACAGTGTCACACGAATGGACTACTACAGTCAATTAATCAAAAATGTCTTGATTTGAATCAAGACCTAAAAAGTATCGATAAGACTGAGGTTATCACTTGTCTGAAGGATCAGATATTAATTTTTCTTTTTAATTGAAACTTAAATGCATGCTTAAGAAAAAACAACGTTCCATTACCGTTTTCCGTTGAAATAAGTTATTTTACTGGTAAACAATTTCAAAAATTTACTAATCTCGGCTTTTCGACCACAATTCCATTCCCCGAGAACATTTTATCATTACATTAATTACTTTTGGGAGAGTACGTGTATGGTTTTGCGTTTTAAAAGGTTCCTAAAGACGTTACATCCCCATTCGTGACCGGCACGCTTCGCAGTGGAACATTTTAATTATTCTAAAACCGATGGCACCAAAATCAATAGGGACAGTAAGCTTTTTACTTGCGGTTTTGAAAAATGATGTAATATCAAGTGTACTTTAGTCAACCGTCGTATTGTTCTTTCTCATAGTTCAGGGCATGATCAGTGTTACTGCCCAATTTCTCTCTCGAGTTTCTAACAATGGTTAGAGACTATTTGATATGTCACGGCACAACGTTATATACATTTGTAAATTCTAAGTAGCACAAAAGGAAAAAGAATCCATTTTTTTATATTTTGGTTTCTAATAAATAAACTCATGATAGTAGTTATAACGAACAGAAATTCAAGGGAATGGCACCGGTAATGAGCAGCAAAAAGAGAGGACAGTTTGCTTCAAGTTAGCAGAGGGACATGGTTGTGAAAATAGTTATCTAGAGTTTTGTTCGTTCAAACCTTAATATATCATGAAAAATTCAAGTGAGGGGGCGGCACTACCTAGAAAGATATATTTTGGCAGATAACAGCGAAAAAACTATGTTCTACACATACTGGGACTATGGGGGTTTCAGGGCCGCTGGTCGCAAATGATGAAATTTCAACTCAATTTACATCAATTCTCCCTGGTCGTGCTAGTAGCAGGTTAAGCTATAGTTTGCTCAGGTCCTGCTAGTCTCGAAAGGGTTATATAGTCCTTGTAACTTTTAAAAGGTTGTTGTCATGGCTAAACAGTCCGCTATTACAGTTTTTTATTGTTTTATAGGTTATTTTGACACGATATCTCCCAAAAGTAATTAATGTAATGATAAAATGTTTTCGGGGAATGGAATTGTGGTCGAAAAGCCGAGATAAGTAAATTTTTGAAATTGATTACAAGTAAAATATTTTATTTCAACGGAAAACGATAATGGAACGTTGTTTTTTCTTAAGCATGCATTTAAGTTTCAATTAAAAAGAAAAATCATATCTGATCCTTCAGACAAGTGATAACCTCAGTCTTATCGATACTTTTTAGGTCTTGATCCTAATCAAGACATTTTTGATTAATATCTGTTCCTTCAGTCTTCATTTTAATTAAGAATGTTAAGAAAGTGTTTTACATTTTCAAAATCTGCACTAAGCAGAAACAAATATAGAGTAATGGCAGTACTACGTATGCAAACGTCATACCCTTCTATCTCTTAGCTCAGTGTCATCCGCCTACTGAGAGCGTACAGTATCGCCTCTTATAAGAGCGCTCCCAGAGAGAGGGATACACAGTCTACACCCCTCTCTACCGCCACTATAGTCTATAAAGGGGACCATAACTTTAGCTCTATCAGACATTTATTTATAATGATACTTTAAAAAAAACGTAAATCAATAAATGTTTGTATTCTTATTGTAATTAACTTAATACAAATTTTTACAATCATTTATTGAAGCGCGAGGTGCCCCCCTAAAAATTCAAGAAATAGGACCAAATTGACGATTTTACAAAATTTATAAAAATCTTGATTTATGTCCGTTTAACATTTAGCTCAAAATTGTCATAAGCCCAATATGAAATTCGGATATCCTTAGAACTTCACAAAGACGATCCGAGATTGTCAATTTCAAACTTTTTTGTAGCATAAACTAACGTCTGTTTGATATTAAGCTTAAAACCTTAAACAAAATATAGTCAGGGCTACCCTAAAAGTTCACAAAGATGATCCAAGATTGTTAATACGCCTAAAAAGTGCCATCTTCAAAATATGTAGCCGGGGAAAAGAGAGCGTGATCGAGTGGGCTATGCTAGTGGTTGGAAGTCGTGTGGGTTGGGACAGGGATAAGGGAGTAGAAATGGATTGGAAATGATGATGGGCGACCTGCGGCACCGTATCTCTCCCAATGTACCTCGCACACGCCCCTACCCTTCGGTAGGTGATTGCTAAGTGCTGCCGCGTAGCGCCATTTTATTTGTATGAGAACTAGCTTCTATTTTGAAGATAGAGGGAGCGCTTTTTACAATTTCGTCCAGTACGACCCTACCTAATCGCTGAGGATGCTGGGAGGACTATGGTGCCGTAGGTGGGGGTACACAGGCAACGCTATATGTTTGGGGGTTTCCACTCCAATCCTCTCTCCTTCAAGGTTGGGACTTCAGGCATAGCCGACTCCATCACGCACTCGACAACGCAAAGCAACTCGCGCCAGCGTGGGAAATAAGGCGGTGACACAAGGCAAATGACCAGTTTAAAAATTGCCTGGTCCAGTTCAAAAATTAAATCGGAGGGGGGGTCAGTGGTCCACGAGACTACTAAGAGAGTACAAGGGTAACCAGACTCCACACATTAAAATTCTAATATTTTAATTATCCACTTCTTTAGTTTAGCAGACGACGTGCTCTGGTCAATGGTCACGGACCAGTTTTTTTATTCCAAGTCAGGAAAGTCGCTAGCTTTATTCCAGTTTAAAAATGCTTATTTGGTCACGGGCCAGAAAACTCACGTAAACGCGACGCGAATGACGAAAACTACTTATTTTCCGACTGAGGAGAGGCGGAATAGCCCGGCCTCCTTTAACGTCCCCCTCCCTTGCATTTTGAAAGGGGGACTGGGACTATGGCGCGCGAATACTTAGGCATCTTATACCTTCTCCCTAGTGAACTAGATATCGCTTCTTGGTAAAATTTTATATAACTAAACCCATGAGTTTATAACATATGTTCCATAACAAGGTTCATACAACTTTTGGAAAACAAATTTCCATGAGATTTCCAGGCTTTTCCCCTTATACTTCCCTGAGTTTTCAAGGTTTTTCCCGTATATGGAGTATCCTATGGAGGAAATGTTAACGAAGGAGGGAAGGGGCAAAAAGGACTATTACATAATCAAAGGATATCCCCGTATCTCTAATATATCCAGAATTACGAGCTTCCAAAATTTAGTGTAATGTTAATCCTATGGAGGAGGCAAAGTACCTACAAGCACCCGGAGCATGTACCTAGAAGCACTCACAAGCACCTAAAAGTACCCGGGGCAAGTACCTACAAGCACCCGGAGCATGTACAGTCCCGGACAAAAGTTTCTGGACATTTTCATTTGGCTGTCATTTTGTTCCTATTTGAGCTAGAGTAACAAAATAGGACTTTCTAAATAGGTTTATTTCTCAAAATTATTTTAAAATTACAAATGGCACTGTGGCGCTAATAGGGAGTTAGCCATAGCGGAAATAGTAAAGCCCCCCGATAATGACGTTACGAAATAATGCTTTAAATGGATCAACAATGCTATCGTTGCACGCGTCTTGTCAAGAAGAATCCGAAACTGTTTTCAAATTGTAAATCGGTTCAGAAAATCAAAAGTTATGACAAAAAACGTGACGTTTAAAACAATAGCAAATAAGCCTAACGATTATTTATTTCTTCTATATCAACTTAGCTCAGTAGTAAAACATTACGATCAGAAAAACAGGATGTTCAAGCCATAGCATAGTTTTACTTTGAAATTATAGAAATGAGGTTTTAAGAATCACGTTCAGTAATTTATTTGTTTATTAGTTAATTGCCAGTAGGGTCTCGATTTTAAAAGGACAACAGTGTTCCAACTTAGAAATAACGGTTTTGGATGGCTCTTTGAAAAGCAGAAATTTTGGATTTGTGTGCAGGGTAGTGTTAAGTCTGTGAATTTGGAATAATAAGCAAGTTGTGATTGCTAAAGTGGAAGGATTTTTGACATTAAAAATTTGCAAATATTCTATAATGCGCGAAGTTTGCGTTTTAAGTTGAATTCTTCTGTGGCTTTTCTGTAGTTAATGTTTTAAGCTCTTAAAGAATAAAATATTTTGTGTAGCTTCTGAGTGGGTTTTCGATTACTAATGTTTTTGTGTCTTTTCGGTATAAAAATGTTTGGTTGGATTTTGTAAGGATATGTTGTGAGTGCTTGGAGAATAAATATCGTGTCAGAGCTCCAGTTTGCAGAATAGGTGAGGTGTCTACCATGTATATGTAGCGGAGAATCGGGGATGAAGATTCACGATGACATGAATTAGAGAAGAATGTAACAACGACAAATTCTTGAAGAAGGATGCGAATATTAATTTTCATTATGAAATGGATTGTAATATCCGAAGATAATGGTTCGAATTATTATATTATTTAAATTAAAAAGACTCATTCGTCCTAATGGCATGAAAATATTGATATTCGAATACTTCTCCTTTTCACTGGAAGTTTAATTTTTCCACCACTTTTGAAATTAGACAACTATCTCTTTAACTTTTAGAATGCCATATATTTTTGTTAAATCTAAGGTTAATTAGAGAACGTTGTATTTAAAAAAGTAGTCTTCAAAAAATTAATGAAATGGATTTTTAATGTGTATGTAAAAAACTATATAAGTAGTTCACTGGAATTTACACAGTCATCAATATCATAATAATAATAATAATAATAATAATAATAATAATAATAGGGGCTGGGCTTCATGAAACGAGAAAAAATACATTTTGTATTGTATTTCCGAGTAGGTAGGCTGCCTTTTTTTTAAGCTTGCAGCATGGAGAGCACTTAATTCATCAACCACGCCAAAGTGTATAATCACGGTAAACAAGTGCCTGCCTACGTTAGAGATGATGTTACGATTTACGTTTATTCACTAATGAAAATATTCAGGAATTTTATCATGAATATTTGGAAAAATTTAATCATGAATATTTTTGAAAATTTGATCATGAACATTTTTAAGAATCTCATCATGAATATTTTCAAGAATTTAAGCATGAAAATTTGGAAAAATCAATCATGTTAACTAAGAAAAAATCTATCATGAATATTTAGAAAAATCCATCTTGAATATTTGAAAAAAAATTCTTCATGAATATATAGAGAAAAAATGCATCATGAATACTTGGAAGAAAATACATCTTGAATATTTTCAAATTATAACGAATGGTATTATAGATGTTAAGCTTAAAAGTGTCTCACCTTTACTAGACGTCCTTAAAGTGTTAGAGTCACCAAAAATCGCGATTTTTAAAACTAAAAGGTTTTATTCCCATCTGAAAGATCAAATCTTTCTGATTTAGAGTATCTATTTATGTAATGCATTATAATTTTTCAAATATTATTAAAACCCCGGCTTTCGGAACCTACTCGCAGAATTTTTTTAAAACTATTTTGACAGTTAAATATCGCGGTACCCCTGGTGACGTCACGATTCGAGCGCGCGTGAGCACGCGGCACGCGCGACTCCGCAAGTCCTATTTTTTATTGATAGGTGGCGCTTTCAAAGTCATCGAATTTGACGCGCACGCGATGTTTAAAAACTAGGCTTAGCTCTCCTAATGAAATCTGTCTCGCGCGCGATGTTTAAAAACTAGGCTTAGCTCTCGTAATGAAATCTGTCTCGCGATGTTTAAAAACTAGGTTTAGCTCTCGTAATGAAATCTGTCTCGCGCGCGATGTTTAAAAACTAGGCTTAGCTCTCGTAATGAAATCTGTCTCGCGATGTTTAAAAACTAGGCTTAGCTCTCGTAATGAAATCTGTCTCGCGATGTTTAAAAACTAGGCTTAGCTCTCGTAATGAAATCTGTCTCGCGCGCGATGTTTAAAAACTAGGCTTAGCTCTCGTAATGAAATCTGTCTCGCGATGTTTAAAAACTAGGCTTAGCTCTCGTAATGAAATCTGTCTCGCGCGCGATGTTTAAAAACTAGGCTTAGCTCTCGTAATGAAATCTGTCTCGCGCGCGATGTTTAAAAACTAGGCTTAGCTCTCGTAATTAAATCTGTCTCGCGCGCGATGTTTAAAAACTAGGCTTAGCTCTCGTAATTAAATCTGTCTCGCGCACGATGTTTAAAAACTAGGCTTAGCTATCGTAATGAAATCTGTCTCGCGCGCGATGTTTAAAAACTAGGCTTAGCTCTCGTAATTAAATCTGTCTCGCGCGCGATGTTTAAAAACTAGGCTTAGCTGTCGTAATGAAATCTGTCTCGCGCGCGATGTTTAAAAACTAGGCTTAGCTCTCGTAATGAAATCTGTCTCGCGCTGGTCAACCTCTTATGACGTCACCAGGGGTATATTTATAATTTTTTCCGTCTTAATGAGGTATGTGAAGTATCAATTTTCTTTTTCATATTACAAAATGAATAAATTTCTAGAAGACTTTTTACTTTGGATCTACTGTTATTATAACCCAATTGATGTTTTAAAACGAAAATTAGCCACTTTTCAAAAAACGTGGCACTAACACTTTAAGATTTAAATTGAAATTCCCAATGTAAAAAAAACTCGATGTCTTAGATTAGTGGTGTCTTTGAAATTTGAGTAACAAATGGTTTATAGGGCATTGTAGAACATGGGTTTGATTTATTGGTCTTCCAGTACTTATTTCTAAATTAGTATACTTACGACGGTTTATTTAATTATGCAAAAAGCGCGATACAGGATTGATTGACGTATAAACAGTTGGTAGTGTGAACTTCAAAACCTGTTCAATATCTCGATTTTCATATTAGAACTGAAAAATAGCTATTAGGTTTTATTGATTCACATGGGTATACGGCTAAACACTTCCAAGACAAAGAACCCCAGGCATAATCTCCCATTACTGAAATTGTACAAAATCCCCCATCCCCAGACAAAATCCTCGGTTGTTAACCCTATCCGAGAAAAGTGAAAAATCCCCCGATAATTATCCCCATCATAGAAAAAAATACAATATCAATATAATCCGAAACACTTCAGCAATCCGGTAGTGCAATAGATCAGGCGTTGGACTATTTCTAATTAATTCGTTGTCTTCCATTCATTTCAAGGGAAAAAAAAGTTCAACCACTGAAAGAACACTTGTGGGAAATTTAGAATTACTCATACCATTCACGGGGTCTCAGGAAACGCTTTGCCAAATTTCAACCTTCTGTTTTGGATAAAGAATGCGCGCGAGGAAATTTGTTTTCACGCTATAGGATAGGCAACTCTCCTATCTCCGACAGCAGCTTATTCTGTATATACTCTATTTTCAGCTTCAGTTGTTAGCACGCTATGTTATGCAGCTTTGTGCGTGCTGACAAGAGACGAAGAAAAAAAAAAGGATTATAAATATCCGCGAGATTTTTATCTCAAATGCACGGACCTGTAGGCTTTAGTTTCAAATACGTGCATAGTCGTATGTAATCAATTGGTGGGTCCTTCAAACATTATCAAGGAACGTTGCGCTATTAAAAATAGCGAAAATTATTTCTTGAGATTACCAAAAGATTTAGAAACGTAATAAATATTTATAATACTAACCCTAACATCCTTCTCTAATAGTCTAAATTAGTACTACTTTAAATTTTAAAAGTGACTGGCTCGACTATGAAGTCGACACTCGACAGTCGAGGCACTTCAACTTTTTTCGAAGCCTACTAGCCAAAATCAGTTTGATTTAAATCAAGCGATGTTTTTAAAAAAATCATTTGATTAATACAAGAATATATTTTTATTTTTAAAAAATGTTTTCTAAGATTCCAAGAAGTAGGTTAAGAAACTCGAGAAGAAACTTAACTAGAAAAGACCTATAATTAAAAACAATCATAGTGTTGTTATATTTCAGTTTAAGTTTTTCCCAGAACTTCAGTGTGTATTGCTGGATAGGCTAGGAAATGAAATAGCGGTCAAGCTGGTCTTTTTACACCAGCATTTGAATAGCAATAATATCCAATAGCTGCTTAAATGTCATGATTATTTCGCTTTTGGTTAATTTTGACTCAAGGCGGCAGTTGGCGATGCCAACTGTTTTTTCATTGATCAAGTTTTAATGAAAAAGCATTAAATATGATCGTATAGTTCTTTTAAAATTCATTACACTAGTTGTCCTGTGATCTTATTTAAAACCTAATTACTTCCAGTAACCGAAATGGCGACATTGAACTGCACGCAAACCTCTATCGCGTTTTAAGAACAGTAAATAAACCGTCAAAAGTATACTACAACCGGAAACAATACTCGAAAACCAACAAATCAAACCCGTGTCCTAAAGTGTTCTCTAAACCATTTATTACTCAAACTTGAAAGACACCACTAATCTAAAACAACAAGTTTAATTTTAAACTCGAAATTTTAATTTAAATCACAGGGACGCCTACGTAAACCTCAGTAGCTTGTATGCTTAACATCTATAGTTAAAATTTGATTGATAATCTAGTCCGAGTCCAAACAGCTTTACCTAGAGGTATGAAATTTTGCAGGGACGGTACTCAAAGGCAGTAGGCGCGCTCTTAGATTTTTTTCAATTTCTCATCATCTTGAAAAATGGCCGTGTCTACGTGTTTCAACCGAATCTATAACATTTAAAACACTGGTTCCCAATATCCGTTAGACTGACTTCATGTCTTTTGAAGCTCGATTTTCCACCTTCGTTAAGAATGGCGGCCTGAAATGCAATAATATATCTCGATGGGCAACGCCGGTTGTTTTTTTTGCTACTCTGTAAATACTAAAGATTGAAGATGGATTTTTCATTTTTAATATTCAAGTTGGAATTCTCCTAAATATTCAAGATGAATTCTTATCTAAATATTCATGATACAATTTCAGTAAAACTTCTTCTGCGAATATAATACATAAATAAAATAATATTTCTATCCGAACAACCTTGGAGAAGCTTCAACCTTTGACAGGGCAAGAAAATGCTATTTAACTCTATACATGGGCGCCCGTTAAATTTCTCATTTCAATTAAAAAAATCCAAGGAGTCTTAGATTATTGTGTAAATCTAAGTGTCCGTCTATCCATATAGATTATGAAACGTAAACTTTAAACTACAAACGAATAATATCAAATGATTTTAGGGGAAATAGTCAAGGTTAATAATGGAAGCAGACTCAATTTAGTTTTTTGCCAAAAAACGATAGTAAAATTGAGATATTAAATTCTCAATGTCACAAACCAAACCTTCATACGCTGAAACACGACACAATTGCAAACGCTGTGCTGCTTATCGTTTGTAGGGCCTCTCTCTCTTTTTTGCTCTATGGTCTAAAAACAGCCATAATTTTAAAAAAACCAAATTCTTAAGTATAGTTTAAAGGGATATGTATCACGTTTAAAATGTACTGGGAATAAGAAAACTTGCAGAGTAAAGCCGAGAAAGCGGGAAATACGTTAAAATTATCCACGTCGTAAAATGTTTTCATGTCATAAGAACTTGCAAATAATTTAACCTGTATATATTATTATAATTCAAACCATTCTCATCGGATATAAATATCCACTTTGAATTGAACAATATGTCTTCTCAACCATTCTCATGAATTCGCCGTCGAAATATTATTCCCTCAATATTATTTTCAGAGCATTTCTCAACATCCAATTCTCAAGCGTCCAAACATTAATTACCGAACGTCAAATAAGTTCTGATACACCTGTAATTTAGTCATGCCTTCTATTTTGCTCCATAACCTATCTCTGTTACACCTGCATTTCAGTCATGCCACCTATTTTGCTCCATAAACTATCTCTGTTACACCTGTATTTTAGTCATGCCACCTATTTTGCTCCTTAAACTTTCTCAAAGCATATTCTTGAAACACTGTCCATCATCCAATACCGCGGCTCGTCCAACTTTTAATAGCGATTCAACAGATAACGCCGTCTGCCGTAAAATATCCGTCAAAATATTATCCCCAAATATCCACCCACTGTATTAGCAACTAGGAAATTATAAAAAATCATTAAACATATCCAAATCTCTAAATATTTAGACGTTTACAAACCGCCACCAACAAACCTCCATTTCTGAAGACTGAGTCTAATTCATAAGTTCTCATTTCTCATATGTCAGTGTGGAACTAAAAATTCTCGGGTTGGAACATCTTGTTTTTCTGATCGTAATATTTAATACGGAGCTAAGTTGATATAGATAAAATTAATAATTGTTAGGCTTATTTGCTATTGTTTTGAACGTCACGTTTTTTGTCATAACTTTTGATTTTCTGAACCGATTTACAATTTGAAAACAGTTTCGGATTCTACGTGACAAGACGCGTGCAACGATAGCATTGTTGATCCATTTGAAGCATTATTTCGTAACGTCATTATCGGGGGGCTTTACTATTTCCGCTACGGCTAACGCCCTATTAGCGCCAAAGTGTCATTTGTAATTTTAAAATAATTTGGAGAAGTAACCCTATTTAGAAAGTCCTATTTTGTTACTCTAGCTCAAATAGGAACAAAATGGCAGCCAAATGAAATGTCCAGAAACTTTTGTCCGGGACTGTACACCTTGCCACTGATAACAGAACCTTGCCGAATTGTAAAACTAACTTTAAATTGAACCAGATAATTTAGATAAATAGAACAGCCCGTCACCACAACCTCGAAACACGGTGGAACTTGGTCAAAGCACATTGAACAATTCACCCATACAGTCACATTCCCCATATGCCGGGGGTGTATTGTCAGACGATGTAAATGTCCTTGCACCGCTGATCTCGGAGAACAACAAAATAAGCGAAACATCTTGCAAAGAGCGATCACCACGCAGTGAAATTTTTCTGTCTATTGAAACGATGGGTGAATAATTTTATTAGCATAAATTGTCGTTCGGCGTCAATGATATTGTGTTTAAAATTACTATATTTTAAAAGGACATAAAGCTGTGGAAGTGGAACAATATGACCAAACATTGGCTATTCCAAATATGAAGAAACCTTCTGGCTCGTGTGCCCTTACAAAACAGCGGCTTACTAAATCAACGACGCCTATTGGTTCCATAACAGCTTCGAACGTACGAAGACCAATTAGTTCTATAACATCTACGAAACCAAGACTCGAAAGCTTATTTACATCTACAAAGAGTAGATCAGCTGCATCAAGGACGCCAACAAAATGTAAGTCAGCTGCATCATGCAGCTTACATGCACCGAGCACACCTACAAAAAGCAGGTCACCTGCATCGAACACGCCTACCAAAAGCAGGTCAGCTGTATCGTACACGCCTACAAAAATCGGGTCATCTGCTTCGAAAACGCCTACAAAAAGCAGGTCATCTGCATCGAACGCGATTACCAAAAGCAGGTCAGCTGCATTGAACACGCCTACAAGAAGCACTAGGTCTTCAGCATTGAACACGCCTACAAGAAGCGCTAGGTCTTCAGCATTGAACACGCCTACAAGAAGCGCTAGGTCTTCAGCATTGAACACGCCTACAAGAAGCGCTAGGTCTTCAGCATTGAACACGCCTACAAGAAGCGCTAGGTCTTCAGCATTGAACACGCCTACAAGAAGCGCTAGGTCTTCAGCATTGAACACGCCTACAAGAAGCACTAGGTCTTCAGCATTGAACACGCCAACAAGAAGCACTAGGTCTTCAGCATTGAACACGCCAACAAGAAGCACTAGGTCTTCAGCATCGAACACGCCTACAAAATAAGGATCAGCTGCATCAAGCACCCCAACAAGGCTAAGATTGAATGAGAGTAGTAAGTTATTTAATTTAGAAGGAACTATTTTTTTTCAAATCTGTGACTAATGTTAAGAAATATTAGTTGTTAGTACGCGAAAATTCCAACAAACTGTTATCATAATGCTGTCTGATTTGCACGAAAAATTTAATCACTTTCTGAGATCGCAAAGCCAAGAGAACTCTGAAGTTTTGCCAAGTGTGCAAAAGTTTAATCTTCCTATAGCGACACCTGAACATTTAAAAGAAGTGGAAGAACTTTTATTGGATGAAAGTAATAAAGAGAGTTTGGTGAGTTTTCATAAATTTTGAGCTTTCTTATACACCACCATTTAATGGAGGGGTATATTAGTTTAAACATTGATTGCAGTTGGTAGTGCATTGCACTGACCATCGCGTTGTTGAGCTAACACCATAAGGAGGTGGCAATAAAACATCTATAGTCTTTTTAAAAACTAGCCGTTTTAAACAGGTATAACAATTAATTTACAGGTCACAATTATGAAGTCATGGGGAGGAAAAAATTTAGTTCAGGTGTTGTGAGAAAAATTTTAAGCAAAACTTTCCATCACCAGCTAGTCCTGAAAATGAACTGGAGTGGTGCAAATGGAAAAATTTCATTTTCAAAGCTCGTCATGACATCAGTCTCAATAGTTAATGCATGAAAAGCTCAACTTTATTTAGGGACCTACGGTACATAATACATGGGGCATAAAAATTGGATAGCACACAATCTTCCAATAAAACCTGCTAAGTTTGTGCTTTTAAGTCACTAAAAAATACAAAACATATCGTATTTCTAGCTGCAGTCCGCCAACATCAAAGGCTTCGAAGGTCGACAGATTTTGAAATTGAAACAAGCATAAAAAACTGGTTAAAACATAAATTCGACCGAAATGGTGGAAGAAAAAACCGATCTGCATCAAGGAATTTGAGGATCGAAAACCACACTGATGAAAAGATTTCGGATAGTTAAGATTATTTTAGAATCTTTTCTAGTATATTTGTATTTTTTAAAAATGGGTTCGTCCTCTTAAAGGGAGGGTGTCTAGGAAAAACAAGAGATTTTTTATCTATTCTTTTAATAATTTAGACCTATTTGCAAAGTGAAACATTTAGGAAATATCTTCGAAAGATTTTAAATGCAACACCTCCAAACAATCATGCATTCGGAGATATTTCCTGAATGATTAGCTATGCAACTAGGTCTTATAATTAGTAGAAGAATCGATGTAAAATCACTTGAATATCCGCTTCACCCTCCCTTTTTTGGCATATAATGGACCTTACCTCATTGAAGTAAAATGAATTAAAAATTTCAATACGTTTTCCAATGTGTTTCATTTGTAAAAATTGCTCAAAGTAGGCAAATTGTAAGAGACAAATTAAATAAACATGTTGGCTACATAACATATTCGCCTGCTTAAAAGTCTTCTATAGAAACGATTAAGGAATGTTAAAAATTTTTGTTTTGTGGTAAATCAAAATAAATGCGCTTTATGGCATAGGGTACGTTATCACCGACGCTAAATAAGGATTGAAAAAGGTATAGGAATCTTAAAGCTAAAAAGAGTCGGGCCGACCATTTTGGTACATCGACATTGCGTCGGTAAAAAATGGTTTAAGGATTGAAAAAGGTATAGGAATCTTAGAGCTAAAAGGTGTCGGGCCGACCATTTTTGTACATCGATATTGCGTCGGTAAAAATATGGTGTCTCGGTTGGCTAACAATAAGAATAAAAGTCGGGCCAATGTACGGTAAAACGTGCGAAAATATTAGCACTAAAACGAGTCGGCCGACCCTTTTGCGGGTAGGACATTTTGACGGTAAAAGGGATTGTTTAACGACTAGTTTTAGTCGCCGTCGTTTCGACACTGAACCGACACAGTCGGTCCGACGTCGATGTGCTACTGGGGGAAGTTCAAACAGAAAACGTGTATAAAGATTAGGGCTGTGCGAATGGTGGTTTTTCAAACCGAATCGAATACGAATCGAATAGTAAATCTCCTATTCGAAATCCGAATCGAGTACTCGTTTAAACGAATATTACTCGTTTTTCAAAAAATCTAGTTTAAGTACTTGTTTTGAAAAATATTGGTTTTAAAACGATTAGTCGTTTTCTAAATATGCCTAGCAGTGCCAGTTTTTTCAAAACTAGTACGAAAAAATTTGATTATTCGGTTTTATCAGACGAATATGTATGACGTGAGAGAAAAACAAAACGCCGCGAACTGTGCAATTGCGATGAAATTTATAAGAAAAACAGCTTGGTATATGTCACGTGACCATATTCCCTCTCATTTCCAATCGAATACTTGTTTTCTATTCGAATTTAACCCCTTGGAAACGATTACTCGGTTTAGGGAACTGTATTCGTATTCAAATCGGTTATTCGAATTTCTTTTCGAATAATCGTTTTATAATTCGAATACTCCTATTTCTAAAAATGGCAAATTCGATTCGTCGAATCGATTACTCGATTCGAATTAAACGAATACTATTCGAAAATTCGAGTATTCGCACAGCCCTAATTTGTACTTTTCAAGCATCACCTTATGTTACTTATGCTATCACATTAGTGCATTTCCATTAGGGAATGTTGTTTTTCATAGTCATTGCACCTCTATACTCTCTATAGAGAATTAATCTTTCAAGTAGCACTGGAGCTAATCGGCCACGTCGCGCCCGCTTTAATGCCCCAGCTACACTAAAAAGCCTTTCAACGTCGCCAGATGACGCAACTTTTGCAACTTTAGCTAATCTGCATTAAAATTATAAAAATCAGTCTCTTTAGAGTTAGATTGGAGTAAAGGTGTTACCTTGGGAATTTTTTTTCATTTGAAGACCAATATTTCAGTGGGTCCTCAGTTGAGTAGGGTTTTGCTAAGTACATGTTTATTTCTGAGATTTCATGTGAAGAGCTTGGCCCACGTTTTGATGGGACCATGCTTTCTAGGAACCCAAAAAAGCCTGCGTAATATAGTGTTGAACCATCAAAAACAAGGTGAAAGATAGGTCAGAAAAATATTCCAGCACATTAACCTGTTGGTGCTTCATTTTGTGCAACTGTAAAATTATTACTTTCATGAGATAAAACATCGCAATGTTCTGGGGCATATGTAGAGAGTAAAATTTCTAAGGCTTGTCAGATTTTTCAGCTGAAGCTAGTCTAATTTTTTTCGCTTGGTCACCTACAATATTGGTTATTTTTACGTGAAAACTTGAAACATTTGGCAGAAATACCTTGTGTACCTTCAAATAGAGCAAGATTAAGCCTGGGATTTAAAATAGTAGCTGCTAGAAATGATTCTTCATGAAATAATTCTTGGAAGCGTTTTTCATACTCTCTAAGAGCCCATATTTCAAACCAGTATACTGACAGGGTTTTGACTTAATTAGCTCGTGATAAACAAACATAACAGCAGAAATGAAGTTGAATATTTAGCGCCTTGAACAATATTTGTTGCTTGTTCAATTGGTTTCAAAAGATTAATCAAATTTGAAATATCTAGCCTAAAGATAGAGTAATGATGAAAGTATCAATTCTGTTAAATTTAAAACATGTCTTATTGTACTTCATTGACGTTGGAGGCAATGCGAAATCAAGTTTCTTGCGTACTTCATTAGCTGCTTTCAAAAGTACTTGTTGAACTTGGTAAAACATTTTATCCTAAAGTAGAAGTGAATAACTGAATACTCAAATCTAATAACCAGGAAATTTAGATGATATTCAAATTTACCTCGTTAAGTCTTTCCAGCGCATGCAATGTCGAGTTCCAACGTGTCACATTAGCAATGCGTAAGTCATTTCCGGTTAATTTCTTTATTTCCCCTGAATAATGATTGGACTTTCGGATAAATCGGATTATTTTATTGCAATGCTCTATCACGGACGCTGCTTTTTCATCAAGTTTTAAGCCATCATTCACAACCAGCTGTAAGGTGTGAGCCGCACATCTCACTCGGTCCCAGTTCATTAAAATCTCCGCAATATCCTTTTCAGAGAGAGCTAACAATTCATTGTAGAAGAATTTCAAATTTATTCTCCATTTCCTGCAGGATAATTACGCAAATCGTACCTTCCTGTTCATTGAGAAGAATGTGCTCATCATCATTTTCAATAAATTCACTATCAGAAAAATCAATTTCATTTTCATACTCGTCCGAGTTGCTTGTTTTGTCAAATTTGTCACTTCGAATTGCTGGAGCCATTGGGGTCCAGTCAACACCGATTCGTTGAACTACATCAAAAGCAGGCGTTATATTGGAAGCATTGTCTGCCATGACCTTTCCAATCTAAGTAAAAGGAAGGATTAGATAAACTTTAAAAAGTTCTATATTCATGACATGGTACCGCACCGAGTATACCTGCATGGGATCAATGTTTAATTCTCGTAGAGCTTCGACTACTTTTTCTCTAATATTTTCTCCTGTGTGTTTTTCTCCAAAATATTTAAAGGCAATTGTCTTTGATATTAAATCCCAGTTATCTATGAAAGGTAGAAAATTGAATACTTGTTTCAATATATTAAGTATGGATAAATATATACCAGATAAAAAGTGTGCTTTAATTCCAATAATTCCTTCTCTTGATCTAGAGGTCCAGATATCCAGAGATAGATGCATAGCACATTGATCGATAGAACCCAAACTTAGTTTTAGGGCGGGAATTACTACTGTATCGATTAATTTTTTCAAATCACTACATATTGTCTGCCTTGATAATGTTTTGATTTCTGGATTCAACTCGTACATAAACTCCTTAAATCCAGGAGCAGCAGGAAATTAGAACAAAAATTGTAAAAGTATAATTTTAACAGAAGAATAATGATTTTAAACATTTACAGTCCGGCAAGCTAAATGGCAGTCCATCTCTACATATGTAGTTCAAAACAGCTTGTCTATATTTTTTCTGTATACAAGAAGAATCGCTGGTGGAAGCTCCTTTCATATTGACAGACGTTGAACCAGTGTATTTAAAGCCAAGGTCAAAGAGTGTTCTTGGTGCAGACTGAGTACATACGGGAATTTTACCACATTCTCCGCTAACTTTCATTTTAGATAACTCGATGTTATGAAGTCTCTAAGAGGTTGACACTTGACAGTTAGTTTAAAAATGTAATTGTAAAAGTAAAAGAGAATAGCACTCACTTTTAGATGTCGTTCAAAGTTGTATATTGAATTTCCTACATTTCCCTTAATGCATTTATCACAAAACACGTATTTCAAAACCAACTGTAGATATGAACTGGTTGGTTTATAGAACGTATGTCCTTCGTAAGTATAAAAGTTTTTCAGACGCATTCCCGCAGTTGAAAGTTCAAAACTGAAACCGCTATTTTTCTTTATTTGCTGAGGTTTTTGTTCAGTCTTTTCATCATTACGATCCGCTTTCATTTCGTCACTACCATCATAATCCGCTTACGTTTAATTACTACCATCATAATCCGATTTCATTTCCTCACTATCCATGCCTAAACTTTCAAGTT
This sequence comes from Phalangium opilio, assembly GCA_019434445.1. NCBI lineage: Eukaryota > Metazoa > Arthropoda > Arachnida > Opiliones > Phalangiidae > Phalangium > Phalangium opilio. The sequence goes on along the minus strand of JAEQBA010000042.1, from coordinate 262,450 downwards.
TCAACAAGTCTCCCTAAAATAGCAACTTCGTTTCATCTATTGAATCTAGTTTGCCAGGGTTTCTTACACTACAAGCCTAGCAACGCTCCTCGAACATTCTCGAAGTTTGGTTCAGCCAATAAGCATTCGTATTTCACTAGACCGATTCAGACAAGCAAAGGGAACCCAGACAGTCACGTGACTATTTCAGCTGTCAGTTTAGTTTCTCTATTTAACTTCCTACCTCCTACTCCCCTAGTCGCCCTAACCCCCATCGAGATAGAGATACAGTGGAAAGTTTTTTATTTTCACCCCACTCCAAAAGCCGAGAAGGAGAGAATCCCCTCTCCCAAAATATTTTTCGTCCCATTCACCTCTCACACTCACGAGCCATTGTGAAACGCATGGTTTTCAAACTCACCCCCTTTTACACCCCTGTTACACCGCCTGTAAAAACTCGCGCTCTTTAAATATAGGTTTTTCGAGTAGGCAAAGAGGTTCACTCCCATGTTTCATGATATTATAACGTTGCGCTCATTTTCTTGCCTATTTTTTGTTAAAGGCCTACCACTCCCACTCACCCTCCACTCACAATAAGGAGAGGAGAGCGCCCATATCTGCAACCGATATGGTGTTAGGGTATTTCGGATTGAAGAAGGTCAGCACAGGTGACGATGATATGGCACTTTTCAGGTCTTCGAATAAATTTTGATGAGTCTCGTCCCATAAGAAGACTCTATCTTGCTTCAACAAGGGTCGCAGTGGAGAACTTCTCTCCGAGTATCCAGGGATGAATTTACCAAGAAAATTTACCATCACCAGAAATCGCAGTAGGGCTGATTTACCTGTGGGTGCAGGAATGTCCCCTTATGGCCTCGAACTTTTCCGGGTGGATTTCTATTCCTTAAGGAGTGATTATGTGGCCTAAGTAGGTGATGCGTGGAACCGCCAGTTGGATTTCCTTCGTATTAAATTTTAGGCCAGTTTTTCGTGCGCGTTCCAATACTGCGTATAGAGTTGCGTTGAACCGTGCAGTAGGAAATCGTCAGTGGCAATGTTTGTCCGGGGAATCTCTCCAAATATGGTTTTCATGGTTCACTGGCAGTGTTCAGATGCTGTTCAGATGCTGTTGATATACCGTACGGTGAGCGTGTGTATCGGAAATTCCCGAATGGTGTTGAAAACGTTCAGAGGAAGGAGCTTTCTTCGGTGAGTTCTATTTGCCTGAATGCTGATTTCGCGTCAAGAACTGTGCAGATCTTGGCTTCGGCTAACTCAGCAAATATCTCTTGGGCAGTTGGCATCGGGTAATGCTCTCGCAACAGGGCTTTATTCTGATGTCGTGGATCCAAACATACGAATATCGTTATCTGGCTTGGGTTCGATGACCATGGGATGTAATCATTCGGGGTGTTCTGACACAGGGATTATGACCCCTGCAGGCACCATGCGTTTGAGTTCGGCTTCCACTCGTGGTAAAAGCTTGATTGGTATTTTGCGCGCTTTGGATCTCGTCGGTACAGCGTCAGGTCGGAGTTTCATATGATACTGTCCCGGTAGTCGTCCCACTGTGTCAAAAACATCAGGATACATTTCCAAAATTGCTTGTGGTGTGCTGTTCCTTATTTCGAGAGTAACGGTGATTGCATCTATGCTGGTCGATTTGTGAGCTGCATTTGTGATGTTACCCAGGTTATGTGATAGTCGTGTGATGAGTCCAATTTGCTAGAGGCTGTGGCGCTGAGGATTGATGTTTGGTACTTTGCTGTTACATGTAGATCTAAGGGCATTGTCGCTACTGCAGTAGAGCAATTGACATTATTACGCCAAACACTTCGACGGTATGGCCAGAGTACGATTTGATGGTGTGTTTTGCTGGTTGCATTAGCGGTCTTGGATGTAGGGTGTTGTAAATGGCTTCAGGTATGCCATTCACTTGAGAGCCCGTATCGATCTTGAAAATGTAGCGTATGTGAGAAATCTCTATGTCCGCTCGCCATAGTTTGTCTTCTTCATTGAAACGTTGTTCCGGAAGCGTAGCATACAGGGTTAGGGAGTCAGAGTAGTGGTGGTCGTTATTGTCTAGCTCTGGGTTGTTCGTATATGTCAATTCATTGGCACAGAAGGAGTTTGGCTCTGCTTGACGTGACATGCTATATCCGTTTCCGGGTAAAGTAATATCTAAGGTGTGTGCTCCTCGACAAGCCGTTGCCCAATGATTGGACCCTCCACAGGCACGGCACAAGGATCCTAAGGCTGAACATTGTTGGTATGGATGACGGAGGGCGCATCTAGTGCATAGGGATGTGGATTGTGCTGCTGCTTTATCGTTGGTGCGTGGTCCGAGTTTGCATTCGAGGGCGGAAGTCAGTTCGAGGTCTTCTTCTTTGCAGAGTTCTTCTTGGCACCCTGCTGAGCAACAAAAGAACACTTCCCAGAACTTCCATCAATAATATCCAAAGAAAGTCAATCAAAGCTATTACTTATAGAAAAAGAATAGACCGGAAGTGAAGAAACCGGGGCAGGGCGGGAAGAAACCGGGGCAGGGCGAGAAGAAACCGGGCAGAACGGGAAGAAAGCGATACCCAGACTAGGGCAGAAGCTAAAGGCAAAGGAAGAAACTCTTGTAGAGATGAAAGAAGAGGAAAGACTGTCTGTACCAAAGTTCCAGACGGTAGGGAAGGACAACGAACCAAAAAAGAGCGAGATACCCAACAAGAGCCAGCGGCGGGCGAGGGCACCTCCGGAAAGGCAGCGGTGGGCGAGGGCACCTCCGGAAAGGCAGCGGCGGGCGAGGGCACCTCCGGAACGGCAGCGGCGGGCGAGGGCACCTCCGGAAAGGCAGCGGCGGGCGAGGGCACCTCCGGAACGGCAGCGGCGGGCGAGGGCACCTCCGGAACGGCAGCGGCGGGCGAGGGCACCTGCGGAAAGGCAGCGGCGGGCGAGGGCACCTCCGGAAAGGCAGCGGCGGGCGAGGGCACCTCCGGAAAGGCAGCGGCGGGCGAGGGCACCTCCGGAAAGGCAGCGGCGGGCGAGGGCACCTCCGGAAAGGCAGCGGCGGGCGAGGGCACCTCCGGAAAGGCAGCGGCGGGCGAGGGCACCTCCGGAAAGGCAGCGGCGGGCGAGGGAACCTCCGGAAAGGCAGCGGCGGGCGAGGGAACCTCCGGAAAGGCAGCGGCGGGCGAGGGAACCTCCGGAAAGGCAGCGGCGGGCGAGGGAACCTCCGGAAAGGCAGCGGCGGGCGAGGGAACCTCCGGAAAGGCAGCGGCGGGCGAGGGAGCCTCCGGAAAGGCAGCGGCGGGCGAGGGAACCTCCGGAAAGGCAGCGGCGGGCGAGGGAACCTCCGGAAAGGCAGCGGCGGGCGAGGGCAGAAGGCTCTGAAATGGGCAAAGGGAAAGACACAGCACGACGAATGACAGGATTATGAAGAATGGGACCACAGAGAGCACTACCCATGTACCTAAAAGTTCCATTGAGTCTCACAGACTCGCATGCTACTTTCGGAACACAATGTTGCCAAACCCGTTGGCATGTGCCCTCCATAAAAAGTAGTGAACCAGGGTTCAATTAAACATTTACACCAGGGACACCAGAACGAAGAGAACGTAACTTAAAAGTTCTACTTACACCAAAAGACAAATAGGCAATGGTGCTGTGTACTCCACGCTCATCATTTGAGTGCCAAACTACCGAGTCCTCCCATCTCGGTACACGTTGACCACAGCGGCGTTGAACGCCACTCCAAGCTGACGTTCAACGAGAACCTTTAAAGAAAGTAAAGCATCAGACCAAGAATTATCAGCTTCATGACTTACATTTCCATACCGATAAGGGAATGATCCTCGGTATGCGCCTCTTCGGGGAACAGCCATCCTTACAGCAAAGTCATCAGAAAATTCCTGCAATAAAGAAGAACAGAAATTAGCGGCATCCTCTCTAGCAATAAAAGTTGGGTTCCAAAACACAGAAGCCGGGGATGTCCTTGGTGGTACCCACTAGGGATTACTTCCAGGAACCAATCCACGAGGAGCTGGACAGGGGCCGACAGCAGAGCTATAAAAAGTAGAACTTGACATTGTTAAATCGAAATCAACAGAAACAAAACCTCCACTAGACAACTAAACCTCCACTAGACAACCAAAACACCGCTAGACAACTAAACCTCCGCTAGACAACTAAACCTCCACTAGACAACCAAACCACCGCTAGACAACTAAACCTCCACTAGACAACTAAACCTCCACTAGACAACCAAACCACCGCTAGACAACTAAAACTCCGCTAGACAACTAAACCTCAGCTAGACAACTAAACCTCCGCCAGACAACTAAACCTCCGCCAGACAACTAAACCTCCGCTAGACGACTAAACCTCCGCTAGACGACTAAACCTCCGCTTGGCGACTAAACCTCCGCTAGGCGACAGAACCTCCGCTAGGCGACAAAACCTCCGCTAGGCGACTAAACCTCCGCTAGGCGACTAAACCTCCGCTAGGCGACTAAACCTCCGCTAGGCAACAAAACCTCCGCTAGGCAAATAAACCTCCGCTAGGCAACTAAACCTCCGCTAGGCAACTAAACCTCCGCTAGGCAACTAAACCTCCGCTAGGCAAATAAACCTTCGCTAGGCAACTAAACCTCCACACGGCAACTAAACCTCCACACGACAACTAAACCCCCACACGACAACTAAACCTCCGCACGACAACTAAACCTCCGCACGACAACTAAACCTCCACACGACAACTAAACCTCCGCTAGACGACTAAACTTCCGCTAGGCTACAAAACCTCCACACGACAACTAAAACTTCCACACGACAACTTAACCTCCGCTAAGCAACTAAACCTCCGCTAGGCAACTAAACCTCCGCTAGGCAACTAAACCTCCGCTAGGCAACTAAACCTCCGCTAGGCAACAAAACCTCCGCTAGGCAACAAAACCTCCGCTAGGCAACTAAACCTCCGCTAGGCAACTAAACCTCCGCTAGGCAACTAAACCTCCGCTAGGCAACTAAAACTCCGCTAGGCAACTAAAACTCCGCTAGGCAACTAAACCTCCGCTAGGCAACTAAACCTCCGCTAGGCAACTAAACCTCCGCTAGGCAACTAAACCTCCGCTAGGCAACTAAACCTCCACACGACAACTAAACCTCCACACGACAACTAAACCTCCACACGACAACTAAACCTCCACAAGACAACTAAACCTCCACTAGACAACTAAACCTCCACTAGACAACTAAACCTCCACTAGACAACTAAACCTCCACTAGACAACTAAAACTCCACTATACAACTAAACCTCCACACGACAACTAAACCTCCACACGTCAACTAAACCTCCGCTAGACAACTAAACCTCCACACGACAACTAAACCTCCACACGACAACTAAACCCCCACACGACAACTAAACCTCCACACGACAACTAAACCTCCACACGACAACTAAACCTCCACACGACAACTAAACCTCCACACGACAACTAAACCTCCACACGACAACTAAACCTCCACACGACAACTAAACCTCCGCTAGACAACTAAAACTTCCACACGACAACTTAACTTCCTCACGACAGCTAAACCTCCACTAGACAACTAAACCTCCACTAGACAACTAAAACTTCCACAAGACAACTAAAACTTCCACAAGACAACTAAAACTTCCACAAGACAACTAAACTTCCACACGACAACTAAACTTCCACACGACAACTAAACCTCCTCTAGACAACTAAACCTCCATTACACAACTAAACCTCCACACGACAACTAAACCTCCACACGACAACTAAACCTCCACTAGACAACTGAACCTCCTCAAAACAGCTCGTCCAATAACAACAACGAAATGCAGGGAAAAACACAGTAGCTGGAGAAATTTGAAATGAAATAAGTTGAAAAAAATAAATTAGTTAAACAGTACAAACTTAACAGACTCTAATTATACTAATGAAAAACAACCAATTATTACTAAAACTAAATGAAATTGAGAATGGGATTTTCCAACGTATTAAAAGCTAACTATTCTATTTGGGTAAATGTGCTAGCAAGAAAAAAACCACGTGCATCTAAGCCATTGCGGCTTGGTCCAACACTATAGAAGCTGAAAGGCGCCTTCTTTGAAAAGAAGATTGGGTAAAAGAAGGCATAACTTCCTTCCTACTACCCTATCTTCCTTCCCCAGACCGAAAAATGCCTGGAATGGAGCTTTAGCTATCGCGAACCCCCCTTCTAAGATTCGGAAGGTATTCCCTCGAGAAGGGAGGTGAGCCTTCTTTTTTGGGAAGAAATATCTCTTCAGAATTAAAGAAGGCAACTGGCTGGAGAAGAATGTTTACCTTCTTATTTTGGGAAGGGACAGTGGCAAAGAAGGGAAGTTTTGGGAGAGGGAGGGAATAGGCATTGCCCAAGAAGGGAATTTTTTTTTCTTCCGTGATGTAAACAGCCTGCGGAAGGTTTTAAGGCTTCTTTCAATGGGAAAGAAGTTCTGATAGGTAAGGTAGTACAGCTCTATTATGAAATCAAATACGAGAAACTATCGGTAGATGATGTTATTCCACCAAAGAAAAAATTTTCTATTTGAAGATATGAATTTGATTGAATCGATGATGATCACTGAACATTTTCAATTTATTAAGTCACTAGTATGTAGTAATTACAATTATGCTTTTTCTATTGATTTCAATTACTAACTTCTGCCCTAATGAAATAGTAAACCTAGGCCTATATGTGAATTATGTTAAAGATTTAATATTAAGCATAAAACTATGGATTTTAATATGAAGCATAAAATTACGGACAATTGCAATATTAAGCATAAAATTACGAACAATTGCAATATTAAGCATAAAATTATGGATTTTAATATGGTGTATAAACTTACGGACAATATCAATATTAAGCATAAAATTACGGACAATTTCAAAATTAAGCATAAAATTGCGGACAATTTCAATATTAAGCATAAAATTACGGACAATTTCAATATTAAGCATAAAATTGCGGATTTAAGTATTAAGCAGAAAATAACAAATTTTAATGTTAAGCATAAAATTACAAATTTTAATTTTAAGCATCAACTTATTAATCTTTGACGATCAAATCAAAGCAGCGATTCCAAAACAGATTCTGATAAAAAAAACTCGACGAAGGTAAACAAAAACTCGCATTTTTATTCAGTTGGTTTATATGTAACCTAAAGGGAAGCCACCGAGACTTGCGGTATTCTCTTTGTTAGATGCTAGCTCCGCCGCGGGCCGGTGAATATTTTCACCCAGCAAGTCTTTTGTGGCGCCCTTTAATCATAGTAATTTTGCACGGCTGATAGATTTTTCACCTTGTGCACATTTTATTTAATCCCTGCCTGGAATTCGTTGGCGACAATTTTCGAAGAACAAGACTCGGATTCGGATTCTGAAGCGGAAGACCAAACACTAAAGGCAACGTTAGATGACGACGGTTGGGAGGGAAAACGTTGCATAGCGCACTCCCTACAATTAGTTGTAAATGATGCCATTAAGGCCAATGACAGATCGAAACAGTTACTCGAAAATATCCAAAACTGGATAAACCTTTTTCGAAAATCGCCTAAATGGTCGGAAGAATTAAAATAAAGAAGTGGCGGCGTTGATTTGAAAATGATAGGGCGTGTTCGCTGGGGCGCTGTTTTACTTAGATTGGAACGATTTGCGAAGGTCAGTTTATTTTAAGGGTCCATCTTGTCTAGAAAGAACCTCCGAATGTTTTTTTCTCTAACTTCAATTTGAAAAGTTAGACAAGGAAGTTCTAGTAGAGAATATTTTCTACAATAAACAAATATATTCCAGGATAATATGTTGAAAGCAATGGTTTATGCTTTGAAAAAAGCTAAAAAAGACGCCAAATGTCCATCAAAAATAGACATTCCGGTACCAACGGAAGAAGACGTCGAGGACGCGAAAGAATTCCTCGATATTCTGAGACCTTTAAAGGTCTCAACAGACTTCTTTCAGAAGAGTGGTCCACTCTCCTCAAGTGTTATAGGGGCTCTTTTGACCGTTTTCCAAGACGTTTTCAGGGTGGAAACAAAAAATTCAACGATCGGAGTACTGGAAAACCTCCAAAAACGGTTTTGATCAATGTTGAAGGACCCATATTACATTATGGCCTCTCTCCTCGATCCAACCCAAAAAACAAACTTGTTGAGAGTAAGTATCATTACCTATGAACATGTTTATTATGAATATCGAACATCATTAGGCAGAGATCAGCTCTTATTATGGTATAATTTTGATTTGTTGCTATTCCAACTTTGAAGAATTAAATTTTGCTAAAAATAATATTTAATTTGATGCACTTTGATTATAGACACGTCAATAATACAATTCCATGTTCATAATTAACATTAATAAAATAAATTTACGACATGGATATAAGTCATCTTTATACTAATATTTCAAATCTTAAGGTTCTTATTCACAACCAGTATGGATAAATTTGTATCCAAACATCAAGTGCGTGACAAAGACAAGCGCACATGTTTTCATTAGAGAGAGTGTGTTACTCGAAGCTGCGCAGGATCATCCCCTAAGGTTTGTGTTGTAACGGCTCATGGAGAGAACGCAAGAGATAACAATAAAACAACTTTAGTTTATTACGCCATTAGACCGAATGCCCTTTTTCATTGTTAAGATTTGGGTTATATATACAACTTAAAAAACATTTGATAAGGTTAAAACATATGCAACATATTAGTAGACTATTATTTTTTTCCCATTATTGGAGGAGTTCCAACACCTCCCCTTTTAAGTAAAATTGTAGGACTTCTGGCGGGGATCCATGATGATTCGCTCGGGTATCTTCTTTGTTCTTCCTGACCGCCGTACTTGCTCATCCTCGGAGTCTGCGTCTGGTATGTTGAACCGTACATGGCGTTCGGGAGCGGGCACTGTGGTCCCAGCAGGAACTCGGTCGGGATCTACTCTTCGGTCTGGGATGGGTAGATCGAAGGTGTCCATGAATACCGAGTAGGGATTTCCCTTTGGATCGTTGTTCAGACGGTGGTAAAGTTGATTGGCATGGAACTTCTTATGGGTGGCATCATCCATAAGAAACATCATAAACTACGCCTTTGACCGTTTGAATTCTCCCTGGATACCACGTCTTTGACTGGTGTTGCCGAGCATAGACTAGGTCTCCGACTTTGAAGGTGCGTCGTTGAGCTCCATGATGACGGTTGAATTGTCGTTCCATGGTTGGATTGCGTTCTGATGACGGAGAGACCGGCGGATGTAGGAGGTCTAGCTCTGTACGGAGTGTTCGGCCCAAGAAGAGTTCTGCAGGGCTTTTCTGGTCTATACTGTAGTTAGGGGTTGAGCGATAGGACAGCAGGAAGTCGTCTAGCATGTAAGGGACATCTCCTTCGCCCTTGAGTTTCTCTAGCGCCCTCTTGAAGGTGTCCACGAAACGTTCCGCCTGCCCATTAGATTGCGGATGGTAGGGCGGGGAGAAGATATGCTGGATTCCTTTGCGGGAACAGAACGAGGCGAAGTCGTGTGAAGTAAACTGGGTTCCGTTATCGCTCACCAGTACTTCCGGATAACCATAGCGTGCGAAAAGGTTATTCAGGACGGATATGGTGGCGGATGACGTGGTGGTTTTCATGTCGAAAATCTCGGGATACTTGCTATAGGCATCGACGACTATAAGATACTGGTGGCCGTTATGGGGACCGGCGTAGTCGATGTGTATCCTCTGCCAGGCCTTCACGGCTTTCGGCCAGGAATGCAACAGAGTCTTGACAGGGAACTTTGCTGCAGAGCGACATTTGGAACATTTCTTCACGAAGTCTTCAATTTGAGCGTCCAGAAAAGGCCAGTAGGCGTGAGCGCGAGCCAAAGATTTCATCCTACTGGTTCCAGGATGTCCTCGATGAAGTAGTTTCAGAACTGTTGCTCGTAATGAGTAAGGTATTACCACTCTATTCTGTAGAAGCACGCAACCCTGCTCGATAGTAAGCAGGTCCTTCCTTCTGTGGAATTGTTCGAGGGCAGTTGCCTCTGGTGTCGCTCGGAGATGCTTTAATGTCGGCCAACCATTCCGAATATACCCGACGACTTTCTGTAAGACTGGATCCGCACGAGCAGAGGATTGAATGTCATGGAAGGTGACTGGAAGCTGTCGGACTATGGCCTCCACATCGTCTGTGACTTGGAGACTTGCGAGTACGATGTCGTCGTCCGGAGAGGAATGTGACGAGATAAGCCTGGACAAAGCGTCTGCCTGCCCGAAAGAGGTAGTCTTGCGATATTCTATCTTGAAGTCATAAGCGATAAGAATGAGTGCCCAGCGTTGAAGACGGTTAGCAGTATGTACCGGTACGCCTTTCTTGCTTCCAAAGATTGCTAACAGCGGTTTATGGTCCGTGAGCAGAGTAAAGCGGCGCCCATAGAGCATTTTGTGGAACTTCTTGACCGCGAAGGTAAGCGCGAGACCTTCCTTCTCGATTTGGCTATAGTTCTTTTCCGCAGGGGTCAATGCCCGTGATACATGAGCTACAGCTTGAATTGACCCATCTGGCATGCGATGTTGGAAGACCGCCCCAAGTCCATAATCGGAGGCATCAGCAGCGACAATGATGTCCAGTGTAGGATCATAATGCGTTAAAAGGAGATCTGATTGAAGCGTCATCTTCAGTTCCTCGAAGGCGTGCTGACATTTAGGTGTCCAGGACCAAGTCCGTTTGGATTCCAATAATTCGTCCAGTGGTTGTCTCATGAAACGCATATTATTAACGAAGACCTGGTAATAGTTTACCATTCCCAAAAATGAACGTAACGTTGGCAGGTCAACTGGTGCTGGCATGTGGACAATAGCTTTGATTTTCTCAGGATCGGGTCGTCGACCAGCGCTGTCAATAATGAATCCCAGATATTTTATTTGTGTCATGAATAGCTCACATTTCTCGAGGCGAAGGCGGAATCCATAATCTTTAATGCGGGAGAGTACTTCTTTGAGGTGTCGCTGGTGATCTTCGAAGTTACGGCTGACAATGATTATGTCATCGAGGTAAGCGGTTGCGAATTCAAGTCCAGCAAGCATCTGGTCCATTATTGTTTGGAAAATCCCGGAGCGGATTTCACCCCAAACGGAAGTCTCTGATATTGGAAGTTTCCCAGATGAGTGGAAATGGTACAAAGCGGTTTAGAATCGTCGTCCAGTTCTACTTGTAAGTATGCTTCAGATAGATCCAATTGAGAGAAAAGTTTTCCCCCGTTGAGCGTCGCAAATATGTCTTCCGGCAACGGTAATGGGTGTTGATTGAGTTCTATGGTCTCATTCAGGCCGGTGGAAAAATCTGCGCAAAGACGGGTGGTGCCGTTAGGTTTTCTTACGCTTACGATTGGTGCTGCCCAATCAGTGTGCTCGACGGCTTTCAGGACATTTGACTCTTCCAGCGTTTGATCTCCATTTCGATAGTTTTGCGAGCAGCGAACGGAACTGGCCTGGCTCTACGGTATACTGGAGTACTTCCGGGTTTGAGAGTAAGGCGGCTTTCGCTTTAGTACACAGCCCCAAACCGTCCTCGAAGACATCCGGAAACTCGTCCTTCAGCGTCGCAAGGCATTCGGCGACAAGGAGGCAGTACAGAGGTTAATGGCTTGAGTACCGGGTCGAGAGCATTGTCGTAAGCTCTCCAGAAGACCGAAGAAATCCAGGGTTTCCACTCCCAGAAGGTTTAGGGATCCGTCTTTTGCCAAGTAGAAGCTGTGTTGAATTTCTGCTGGTCCCAATTTAAATTTTGCCGTTGCTTTCCCAAGGAATGTAGTGCTTGATCCATCGAATAGCACTCCTTGCTCGCTGCAGGGGGTTAACTTCGGCTTACCAATTCGTTCGTAAGTCGCCTCATTGATAATGTTGCCTTCCGCTCCACTGTCCAAGTAGAAAACTACGGGAACGTCGTTAACCAAGAATTCCCCCGTTATGAGTTTCGAAGGTCGCATGGAATTCAGGCTGACTGTATTTATCTGGTTTCTGTCTGGTTTCCGGTGTCCGGATACTCGTTTCTGATTTTCGCATTGACTAGCGAGGTGACCTGTTCGAGAGCATTTATGGCATTCAGTCTTAGCGTGCGTGCATTCCCTGACCCAGTGCATCTCTCCGCATCGAAAACAGGCGTATGGCGGCGGTTCGAAGATCTTTGAGATGACTTGGCTCTCCGCTTCTCGGGAGATCTGGAAGGATGCCGTACAGAAGTCTTCCGACGACGGAAGCTGTTGATCGGCGTGGCCTTTGCTTGGAAAACCGTCTGTTCAGTCTTCGTAGCGACGATGGTCAGGACTTCGTCAATTGCATTCTTGAGTTCAATGTTGGCCTCGGTATTTAATCGTTGCAGGATTCTGGTTCGTATGGATTCGTCTTCTGGTCGTGATAATCCACATAGGGAAACCAGAATTCCGAATTGATCTTCGGTCAAATCGGAGAAATTGAAACGCTTTAGAAGTAGTTTAACGCGATTAAAATACGGGCCATAATCTTCATCCAAGTGACGCTGGATCCGCATTAGGTTGAATCTTTCTATGAAGAGTGTCTGTTTCTTCCCGAAAAGTTTCTTGAGGTTCTCTACTGTCGTTGCATACGGGTAGTCGGTTGGCTCTTTGGGCATACAGGACCGATAATACTCGCTGAAGGCTTCGTTAGACAGTTTCGAGACCAAATACTTGACTTTGGCAACGTCGGTCAGATTTGGGACACTAATATCCACGAGATAGTCAAACCTCTTCAGCCATTGTTCCAATTTGTCGCCATCGTGTTCATCAGGCTCGAAGATTGGAATGTCAGGCAAGCTATCGTGGATGTGGGTGCTGGAGTCGAGTTGACGGACCGGAGGTTCCTGTTTTCTGGAGTAGAAGGTCGATGATCCTTTGGTTCTGCTTCTGGGACGCTATTTGCTGCTGCATAAACGCGTTCAACACGTCTCCCAGAGCGGACGAGGAGGAGGCC
>JAEQBA010000042.1:140913-247547 GCA_019434445.1 Phalangium opilio | reverse complement strand
TTGACCTAAACGATGGTCTTCCTATATTAACTCTAGGTCTTGCCCCTCTTATACAAATAAAATCTTTGTATGGAAAACAATTATTGAAAAATTGGCCACTACTAAACAACCGATTAACTAGCACAACTGATGATCTTTTATCTACCTTTAATATTAGGGCAATCTCGAGCTATATGGCCCGGCTTCTGACATTCAAACACACCCTTTCATAGGCTTTCCCCTGACTCCTCCAACGCGGATTTCGTCCGCCGCGTCCGCGACGCCCACCGCGTCCACCTCGACCGTAATTGTTCACGTTTAACGTGACGTTGCCGTTAAATGTGGCACCTCTCAAACCTTCCATTTTTCTAAGCCTAGGCCAGTTAACAATAAATTTAATATACTTAATAAATTAACGTCGATTAGTTTGCTCACACTCGATTTCTTAAACTTGGTCATATAATTTAATAACGAGTTGTTAAATATATGCCTTAGTTTAAAAAGATATGTGAAATTACAAATTATTGCTAAATTGTTCATGAAACTTACTTGAGTTTTTCGATCCTCCAAAGTTTAAATTTGACGGTGACGGTTTGGCCAAAGCACAGCCACTCGATCACGCAAGCGCGTGCAACTTGCGTGATCAAGTGGGCTGGTGCCAAGATACGGCCAACTTGTTATCAAGTTCTACGGCGTACGAACGAAATACAAGCTGGCCGTCCCTAAACCTATACAATATTTTTTACTAGCCTATAGGCCTAGCAGTGCTGCCATGATCACAAAATTTCCTGCTAGCCTTTCAGTCTTTTATGTCTATGGTCTTTCAGTTTGGTAAACTTTGGTTTTACTCTTAAAAGGCCTAACTTTCTATTTTGACGCCACTTTCTTGAGATTTTGAGAATCTTGATGCCCTAAGGTAAATATTCTACCACAAGACTAATTATTGCTTTCATTTTTAAGTAATTTTAGTTAACACATTCTTATTTTGTTTTAATTTCGATTTCCTTATTCATTTTTTAAAATCACGTTAAGCCTACTTTTTAAAGTGTATGTTCTCATTATTCTTTCATTTTTATATATATATACTCCAATTTTATTTAACGAAATCTGTGTGCCATTGCAAATACATAAGGATCTGTGTGTACCCTTGCAAATTCAACAGGATCTGTGTGTACCTTTGCAAATTCAACAGGATCTGTGTGTACCTTTGCAAATTCAACAGGATCTGTGTGTACCTTTGCAAATTCAACAGGATCTGTGTGTACCTTTGCAAATTCAACAGGATCTGTGTGTACCTTTGCAAATTCAACAGGATCTGTGTGTACCTTTGCAAACATAAAAAGGTCTGCGTGTACCTTTTGCAAGTACAAAGGCGTTCTGTGTATACCTATAACAAATACAGTAAAAAGTTCCACTCATTTTGAAAAATTGAAATGTTTTCTCGAGAAAAACGAAAGAAAGTAAATCAGCGTTTAGTAATGCAAAAAAGAAGAGCGGAAGTCAAGCTAAAATTGCAAGTTCAGAGTAAATCATTGAAACATGATCAAACCAACAAACTTAAGTGTAAACGGTACTATCTTAAGAACAAGGGGTTCTTTAAAAGAAATAATGCAAAAAACTATGTGGGGCGTAAATCTCTACTTGAGAGAGGGAAAAAAACTAAGAGAACTACTCCGCCAGGTGGAGCAGCTAATTTGCGTTCAAAAAATACAAAACCAAATAAACGGGATAAATTTGTCTTTGCGAAAAAACTCCTTAATGTGGGGATTTTCAAAACGAAAAACAAAAAAATTATTGCTGAAAGCTATAAAAGGTTTCTAGTCAAACGTCTCACTGAAAGACTGGCACCGTCAAAGTCTTTTGACACCGAGACTAAAAATAGACGCACGAAGTCTATCTCTTACAAGCTAAAATGCCAAGTGCTAGCTGGTAGAATATTGCATTTAAAAAGGCAATTGTATTCGGCTTACCACGCCCAACTAACAGCCGTTGTTAGTGAATTTAAGGATTTTGTCGAGAAAATCAAAGTAATTGGGTCCATTGATCCTGACAATTTGGCAGAAGTTGTGGGTGGAAAAAGGCTTCACAGTAGCCTGAAAGAGGCCTATTTCCATGAAACTACCTATTATCTGATTGGAAATAATGGTAAAATATTGAAAAATGACGATGAGTCACATTATGGCAAAATTTTTCAACTGGATTCTGATGGTCGTGTACGAAAAGTTCTGAAAGACCGTGCTACCAGTTCGACTAAAGAATTGTTTGTTGATGAAATGGGAAATTCCGTTGACATGAAAAACAATAACGAGACTAGTAACGTAGAACGAGTTTTACAAGTTAATGAGTCGGGAGTTGTTACGAATCTTTTTAACATTGTTGAAACTGAAGAGAAGAATCCGAAAGCAAATTTTGTGATCAATGAAGGGGGGTTTATTGAAAACCAAAACAAAACTGTATACTGGGAATGCAGTGATATTTGTAATGTTCGAACTCGAGCCATTGCAAAAGTACTAGCTTTCGTAAACACAGTTGCCAATGCGAATGAAAAATCTTTGACTAAAATTTTTGAGTCTGATTTGGACCTTTGCGAATTAAGAAAAGAATTTTGCAAAAAATCAAACTTGTCTATACCATCAGATGGGGACGAAGTAGTGGTGAGAATAGTTCCGTTCCTAGGACACACTGCTTACTGCGCTGATAGCGAAGAGTGCCAAAGTAATTTGCGTTCTTTCGCTGAACTCGCTCCTCATTATTCGGGAATTAGATCTATTCTGAATAATATTTATCGCGTCAAAGCGTTGCTCAACGCTTTAACTAAAATTTCAACTGAAATTGAACGTGGTGATTACGAGTCTCTGACAAAAGTCATGGCGGATTTGAGAAAAATCCTTGTCACACGTGGAAAAAATTTGAATAAGGAACAAAACGATGCTCCTACAGGAAGCGTTAACGCTCCTCGGCCGAGTCTCGATGAAAGTGAAATCTTGAGTCTTTACGAGAATCAATTCGCTCGGGCAATGCTAAACACCAACGAGTTTCACGACACGCCCTGCGACTGCTGTTTAAGATTACTGAAAAAATCTGATTTAAGAGCAGTAGAAAAACTGGTAAACAGAGCTGTTTTTGAGAACGAGGCCTATCTGATTTTAAGAGCTGGCTGGATAATGAATTATTCCGACACGAGAGAAGCAGACATGCTACTATGTCGTTACTGCGCTACGGATTTGGGAAAGGGTAAAGTTCCCATCAGATGTTTTCTGAACAACTTGGCGGTTGACAATCCTCCACCAGATGTCACCAGTTTAAACATGTTTGAGAAAGTTTTAATTCAGCTTGTGAAGGCCTTCCACACTGTGGTGCGGTTAGGCACCAAAACCAACTCCAACATGCAGTTTGGCACGGTTAAAGCTTTAAAGGGAAGAGTAATTTATCTTCCAATTCCCGTGGAGAAAAATTTAAAGATGATTCCCAAGACATTGCCCAAAAATCACGAACTGCATATCTTGGTCAATGGCGTTCCCACAGCGGACAAAAAAGTTTGGCAACAGGTTGTTTGCCTCGAAAAAGTGTTGAAAGAATTCAGTGTGCTGAAAAAGATAAACCCTTTTTACAAAGACATTGACATTTCGACAATGAATGAGGAATATATTTGTGGCACGCAAGAAATTGATGGAAATGAAAATTCATTGACTCCCGAAGAATTACTGAGCGTAACAGATCCACTTGCGTTAATTAATGATGGATCTGATGCGTTGACACGTGCTTCCGCTGCGCTTCCAACAGAAGGACCAGCGGATAGTAGTCACGACGTCCAAGGTGACCAAAACGCTTCGAACATGCAGGAGCAGGATGGAAATCAGTCTAGCCTTGCCCCCGGCGACGCTTACAAAATTCTAACACAGCCCGAGGCTTTGTTGCGAAAACTATCTGAGGGTGAAGCCAATGATCTGTACGATCATTACTCTATTCATCCAGTGAACGTTCAACCACCGAAAGATTTACTTGGCGCTTACCAAATGAAGCGCGTCGAAGCCGAGCCAGTTAGCACTTGGGACAAAAACTTGGAATACATGAGCTTTGTTCATTTGTTCCCTAAGGGTCGCTTTGGCAAGCACGATGATAGACCATTTGGGAAAATAACGGAAACCGAGTATCGTTTATCCCGTCTTTTGAACAAGAGTCCAATTTTTAGACGAGATTACGCGTATTTGTTCCATTCTTATCAAGAATGCGAAATGAAAGCGATTTCTAGCAGTTTGAACTACGTTCTTCGTGTAAAAAAACCCATGCCTATTGGGGTTGAAAATTTGCTCAGTCGCGTTGAATCTGGCGATAAAGAACTTGAGAGTAATTTAGCTACTTTCTTGGGTCATATTCGAGGAACTAAGGACTACTGGTATAAAGTTCTTAGAAACGTTTTAGCGATGATTCGGGAATTTGGTCCTCCCACCTGGCTTTTAACTTTTAATCCGGCCGAGTACGATGATATGGAACTGCACGATCACTTGAGAAAAGTGAATTCAGACGTTCCAGGAGTAGAGTCGATGACGGTGGCTGAATTGTTGAATTTGGATCCGCTTAGCGTAAATTTGCACTTTCACAACAAAGTGAGGTCGCTGCTAAGCAACTTTGTCTTGTGTAAGCAGAATCCAGTTCTTGGCATGATAGAACATCATTTTTGGCGGGTTGAATACCAATCTCGTGGTTTACCTCACTATCACATGCTTTTGTGGGCCAAGGACGCTCCAAAGATTGGAACTTCTTCGGCCGAGACTATTTTGGATTACGTGCAAAAACACGTCACGTGTTCGATGCCAAGCGCATCGATAAGTCCAGAATTGCACCGGCTCGTAAAAAAATTTCAATTTCACAAATGCACCTCCAGTTGTTACAAGAAGGTGAAAAATTCTAAAAAAGGATCGAGAGTGTGTCGTTACGGTTTCCCTCGTAACGTTACAAACGTAGCGACTATGAATGCCGTTAGATCAGTTACTCGTCACCGTAAGATGAAAAAGGTGCAGAAACGGCTGTACGACTTGCCGAGAAAACAGCACGAAGATTTAATAAATGATTATAATCCCACGCTACTATTGGCTTCCAAAGCCAACATGGATTTGCAATTTGTCGCTGACAAATCGGAAATAGTGGCAAACTATGTTACGGCTTACGTGACAAAGGGAGACCGGGCTGACATGGATCAAACTTTTGCCGAGTTAGGCAACGAAAGTTTGTCCAAAAAATTATTTGCCTATAGATTGAAATCTTTGACGTGCAAGCAAATAGGAATTTATGAAGCTCTCGATATGATGCTGGGCCAAGACCTTTACAACAAGTCTGACAGCACTAAATTTATAAACACTAACTTGAAAGAAAACCGATCGAGAATTTTGAAAGGTTACAAGGAACTCGCTCGTTTGAGGGAAACTGACCCCGAAAGCAAGGACACTTGCCAAAAAGGGTTCGTCGACGACAAGTGTCCCAATCGTCCCGACAGCTTGGAAAATATTAGTTTGCGGGAATTTGGTCAGTTTTACGATTACGCGAAGCACTCTGATGGTGTCGAGAAAAATGCGAATGTAATCGAGTTGAAAAACAATTTGGGTTTCATGAGAAAGAGAATTAAGCCCTACATAGTGGAGCACTACATTCACGATCCGATAGAGGAGAAAGAACAGTATTGTCACGCTCTATTGATCTTCTTCAAACCGTGGCGTGACGAAAATGAGCTATTGGGCGATTTTGAAACATACGCCGATGCTTTCGAAAACTCGCTTTCGGTGTTGAAGGACATGAGAGAATATCACGACAAACTCTCGGTTTCCAAAGAAGTTCAAAAGAAACGGGAGGCTTCTAAAAAGGCGAAAGAGCCAGAAACCATAATTTCGGAGGCAGAAAGTGAGGACGATGAAAATGCGCTGCAAGGGAAAGAAATTGTTATCGAAACCGAACACGCGATGGCTGATGTGGAAGCTGCCATGGAAATGAATTTCGAGACTGATGTTGACAATGTGGCGTCACTAAACTCGGATCAAAAGAGAATTTATGATCAGATCATGAATCACTTCTCCCAAGAGGGAGAAAAATCTAGAAACAAGTGCCTTTTTGTGTCGGGACCTGGTGGAACTGGCAAATCGTTTCTAATCGACACTCTCGCCAGCGCTGTAAGGCGACTCTTTCAAAATCCTGCTAGCGTGGCCATTGCCGCGCCAACGGGTTTGGCAGCGTTGAATGTTAATGGCGTAACGTTACACAGATTACTAATGTTGCCGGTAGATCATGGGCGTATCGCCGAATACCATTCCCTGAGTTCTGAGAATATAAGCATTATGAAAGAAACTTTGGGTAATTTAAAACTGTTAATTATTGATGAAATTTCTATGGTCTCATCGGTTTTACTGACTCCTGGATGTTTCACTTTACAAATAGGTCTTATAATTAATTAGTAGAATAATCAATAAAAAATCACTTTAATTTGGTTTTCACCTGTTTTTAAAGGGAGGCTGAAAAGGAAAATCAAATGATCTTTTATTGATTGCTTTACTAGTTCTAAGAACTACCCGCTAGTTACAATTTCAGGAATTATATCCTTATGATTTATGAAACCGAATACTTTTATGTTCCATTGTTATATTTTATAACAAGGAGTAGAACCAATCACGCAATTCGCTTGCAATATTGAACACATCATGCGATCAATTACGCTACACAAAGATCGCGCCCTTGCATTTGTGTAAAGTGGAAGGCAGGACTTTACGTGATTAGTGATATAACTTAACATATAATAGTCAATAGAATATTTAAATTCACTGGGAAATAATTCTTGAAAGCTTTCGAATTGACAGAAGAATCGAAAAACATTTCACTTAATTATCCTTTTATTGTTGGTCGGTTTACGGGATATAAAACCTGAGGCGTTGCAATATTATGCGTTTGGTTTTTTGTTGAAGATGACAACGACATTAAAAACTTCATCAACAATGTTCTCGGAAAAAATCAAATCAAGACGTCCAAAAAAAAAGCCAAAAAAGACGTCAAAAAATTAGCGGCCAAAACATGCCAGGAAACCTGAACAATGAAAGGTATACATTAATGTAGCCAAGCGCATGATTCGTACCAAAGCTGGGCAAAATATAAGCGGGAAGTAGCACAATTAATCTTGTGATTCAGGCAAATGTCTTCCATCAATTAGCAATACTTACTCTACGTTATAAAACAGCACTTCGTATTAAAGTAGGGCTGTGCGAATAGTGGTTTTTCAAACCGAATCGAATACGAATCGAATAGTATATCTCCTATTCAAAATCCGAATCGAGTACTCGTTCAAACGAATATTACTCGTTTTTCAAAAAAAGTAGTTTGAGTACTCGTTTTTTTCAAACCGAGTACTCGAAAAATCGGTAACTCGGTTTAACCAGACGAGTATTCGATTCAAAACGATTAATCGTTTCCAAAACAGACCTAGCAGTGCTAGGTTTTTTCAAAACGAGTACTCATAACTTTGATTACTCGGTTTTATTGGACGAATATTCTTTTCAAAACGTTTTATCGTTTAGTAATTACTCATAGCATTCTTCAAAATATTGTATTTCCCGCATAGAATGGAATTCTTCTATTCTCTCTGGTCCCCAGGCTAAGACCACGGAAGTCTATTGTAGAACGAATAGAGACTCATAGCATACCCTCTACTAGAAAAGCTAGACCTTATTTGTCCGACTCGAGGACCGAATATTAGTACGAGTAGGTAGTACCAAAAGTAATATAAGAACCTCCCTACGGGAGGAAAGTGTACAAAGGCGAACTTTTGCCGATACATCCTCGTACCGCGAATGTCCCCGCGCACTTATACGGTCGTAAACAAAGTTTCAAAAAATAGGGCCTCGGCGCGTAGAGCGTAGGAATACATTCTCTGATCTCGCGATTGCGTCGGCTGTTTAAGTTAGTCAATCTCACAGACTCATTGTAATTTTAAACATTTCCAAAGAAGTAATTCATGCTGCATTCTTAGATTTTGATGATAATCAATCATTAATAATCAGGGAGTGACTAAATTATAGGATTTTCATCGGTCTTTGCATAAAATTTGAATTAAACCCTTACCTTGCCAAGGTATATGCCTAACACTGTGCATAGATAGATTTTAAAATAGTGTTATTATCTATCTCGAAATTCTATTCTTGTATTCATCATTTTCATCTTCTTGGCTTCACAAAAAACTAGATTTTCTCTTCGAAATAACCGTTTGTGAATATTTATTAGTAAAATCAGGAATCCTCTATTTCTTACGACAGACGGCTTAGCAGACTACACAGCTCTTTTTCCTCTTTCCCTTTCCAACGACCATATCAAAGGACTAAGATCTACCGTACCTTGTCCATGCGCAATAGTGTCAGAGTATGGTATTTGGCGGTTCGAGGATGTCTCGCGTGTTTTAACGTTACGACTATGGCGTCTTGTATACTTCCCTCCCGTAGGGAGGTTTCTTATATTACTTCTGGTAGTACCAATAGCTATAACTAGTGCCGTTATCCTTTGGCTTTCTAGAATCCCATGCCAATGGAAAATTACTCCACAGATGCAGTAATTTTCTTGGAGTGAGAACGAAAGTTCCTTTAAAATTCCTTTGATATGTCTCCATTGTGGTAGATTGCTAGCAGTAAAACGAAGCTAAGTAACAACTAACAAGTGACGAAAAACTAAAACTTTTACATTTTGTGAATTGAAAAAACACTGATTCGGGTTTCGGTTTTCATTTCAAAAAACCGATTAAAACCTAAGAATTAAAAAACGGTGTTCCGAAGAGTAAAAAACCGGTTTTCGGTTAAACCGGGCGGTATTTGACATCCCTAGTGTATCGAGTCCGAGTGCCGGGTGTTTCTCAAGCGTCTGCCAACTTTATTTAAATACCTTTACTATTATTTCTATTTCTATTAACCATAATATGGAAGATATTCAAAGAGTTAAGCCGGGAAAGAAGAAAACTACGCCCTCTTTAAAATGCGTGTTCTCCAGGAGAATGGAGAAATGACGTCATAGATTATAGGCTCGGTATGCGCGAAAATTATGCGAGGAACACTAAATGGATAGTACGCTTATGTCTAGGCCCTAGAGGCCCAGTCTCTACTCCTTCTACAATACACCTCCGTGCTAAGACTGAGTATTTCGTGAGAGAAAAACAAAACACCAGTAATTGCGCATTCGCGTTGAAATGAAAAATAAAGAAAGAAATGGCCGTCGTTTGACCATCCTAGTCCCTAACATTTTCAGCCGAATACTCGTTTACTATTCGAATTTAGCACCTAGCAAACGATTACTTGGTTTAGGGAACTATATTCGTTTTTAAAACGGTTATTCGAATTTCTTTTCGAATAACCGTTTTGTGAATCGAATACTCGTTTTTCTCAAAATGGCAAATTCGATTCGTCGAATCGAATACTCGATTCGAATTAAACGAATAGTATTCGAAAATTCGAGTATTCGCACAGCCCTAATTATTACATTGAATGTTGCCAGATTAAATTGTTTCTGGTGAACTATGTTAATTAAATATTAAAATTTAAATGGAAAAGTTACATTTTGACACATTCCTTTCCCTATAATTTTGTATTTGGAGCCTTTTAATGCATTATAGTGATAATGTAATTAATTTTAGTGTTAAATTGGAAAACATTTAGGCTGAGAGAACAACTCGCGAAGTTTAATCTTATTTTGTTATTTCAGTTAAGTGTTATCTAAAGTTACCCAAAAAACCTGTGGTTTTCGATTTATTTCATGTTAAGTATGGTTATTAAGTTGAAATTAACGGCATATCTTCTTTTACTAGTGTTATTTCAGTTTATTATACGAGTTTGAACAAGAAATTCTCCTTAACTGCAAACTTTAGAGGAGTGACGGTTTGACTCTTGCGGAACAATTACTAATTTACCCCAAAACTTTTAAATATCGCGCCTTTTCAATGGCTCTCTTTTCAAAATGGGAAAAATGTTTTTAAATGACAATTTAATTAATCGTAAGAATTAAACAGGAAAATGGAGGCTGGGTGAAAGATAAGTGTAGTTTTAATTTTAATTTCATAGTTTTAAGATAATTATAAGATATCCATGAATTTGCCCAAAACTCGAATCTTTCACGTTAATTATACTTGATTGAGTTTAATTTAACGGCTTATCTTGTTTATCTAGTGTGGATTTAGTTTATAATACAAGTTTCAATAAAGTATTAACTTTCATTGCAATTACCCTAAAATTTTAATGAATACGCTTTTGATGTATTTTAATGATCATTTAAATTAATTTGAAAGTGAAATAGGAAACTACTCTGGCTGTACGAAAAACGTGTGATGTTTTAATCTTAATTTGAGCGTGGTTCGTGAGAGTGGATTAAGCTTAAAATTTATTTAAATTTTTTACCCTAATTGCAATGTTTAGTGCAGTTTAATATTTTTGCCATATATTCATCATTATGGTACCCTAAACTTTTGAATTTCGCGGCAATTAATGTACTTTACAGATAGTTTAAAGTAACTTAAGTGTGAAATAGAAAATATTGGGCTTTACCAATGGTTTGGGTAGTTTTAATCATAATTAAACAGTTTATTTAAAAGTTATTTGAGCTTTTATCCAAAAATGTATATTTTGGTTTAATTTCACGTTAATTATATTAAATTGAGTTAAAATTAACGTAGGATTGTGTTTTGGCAGTGTACAGTCCCCGACAAAAGTTTCTGGACATTTTCATTTGGCTGCCATTTTGTTCCTATTTGAGCTAGAGTAACAAAATAGGACTTTCTAGATAGGTTGCCTTCTCAAGATTATTTTAAAATTACAAATGACACTGTGGCGCTAATAGGGCGTTAGCCATAGCGGAAATAGTAAAGCCCCCCGATAATGACGTTACGAAATAATGCTTCAAATGGATCAATAATTCTATCGTTGCACGCGTCTTGTCACGTAGAATCCGAAACTCTTTTCGAATTGTAAATCGGTTCAGAAAATCAAAAGTTATGACAAAAAACGTGACGTTCAAAACTATAGCAAATAAGCCTAACGATTATTTATTTCTCCTATATCAACTTAGCTCAGTAGTAAAACATTACGATTAGAAAAACAAGATGTTCCAACCCAAGAATTTTTAGTTCCACACTGACATATGAGAAATGGGAACTTATGAATTAGACTCAGTCTTCGGAAATGGAGGATTGTTGGTGGCGGTTTGTAAACGTCTAAATATTTAGAGATTTGGATATGTTTAAAGATTTTTTATAATTTACTAGTTGCTTATACAGTGGGTGGATATTTAGGGATAATTCTTTTGACGGATATTTTACGGCAGACGGCGTTATGTGTTGAATTGGTATTAAAAGTTGGACGAGCCGCGGTATTGGATGATGGACAGTGTTTCAAGAATATACTTTGAGATGGTTTAAGGAGCAAAATAGGTGGCATGACTAAAATACAGGTGTAACAGAACTTATTTGACGTTCGGTAATCAATTTTTGGACGCCTGAGAATTGGATGTTGAGAAATGCTCTGAAAATAATATTGTGGGAATAATATTTCGACGGCAAATTCATGAGGATGGTTGAGAAGACATATTGTTCAATTCAAAGTGGATGAGAATGGTTGAGAAGACATATTGTTCAATTCAAAGGGGATGAGAATGGTTGAGAAGACATATTGTTCAATTCAAAGGGGATGAGAATGGTTGAGAAGACATATTGTTCAATTCAAAGTGGATGAGAATGGTTTGAATTATAATATATATATATACAGGTTAAATTATACGCAAGTTCTTATGACATGAAAATATTTTACGACGTGGATAATTTTAACGTATTTCCTGCTTTCTCGGCTTTATTCTGCATGTTTTCTTATTCCCAGCACATTTTAAACGTGATAACTATCCCTTTAAACTTTACTTAAGAATTTGGTTTTTTGAAAATTATGGCTGTTTTTGGAACATAGAGCAAAAAAGAGAGAGAGGCCCTACAAACGATAAAAAGCACAGCGTTTGCAATTGTCGTGTTTCAGCGTATGAAGGTTGCTCTATATATTTTTTAGCTTAGAGTAGAGCAGTTTCAATGATCATCGGAAAACAATCAGACTCAATAGCCTATACTTTTCCTGCTATAATATAGTCGGTAAGCGCCTTGGTTTGTGACATTGAGAATTTAGTATCTCAATTTTTCTATCGTTAATTTGGCAAAAAAATAAATTGAGTCTGCTTCCATTATTAACCTTGACTATTTCCCCTAAAATAATTTGATATTATTCTTTTGTAGTTTAAAGTTTACGTTTCATAATCTATATGGATAGAGGGACACTTAGATTTACACAATAATCTAAGACGCCTTGGATTTTTTACTTGAAATGAGAAATTTAACGGGCGCCCATGTATAGAGTTAAATACCATTTTCTTGCCCTGTCAAAGGTTGAAGCTTCTCCAAGGTTTTTCGGATAGAAATTTTATTTTATTTATGTATTTTTTCGCAGATGAAGTTTTACTGAAATTATATCATGAATATTTAGAAAAGAATTCATCTTGAATATTTAGGAGAATTCAACTTGAATATTTAGGAGAATTCCAACTTGAATATTTAGAATAAAAAATCCATCTTCAATCTTTAGTATTTACAGAGTAGCAAAAAAAAACAACCGGCGTTGCCCATCGAGATATATTATTACATTTCAGGCCGCCATTTTTAACGAAGGTGGAAAATCGAGCTTCAAAAGACATGAAGTCAGTCTTACGGATGTTGGGAACCAGTGTTTTAAATGTTATAGATTTGGTTGAAACACGTAGACGCCGCCATTTTTCAAGATGATGAGGAATAGAAGAAACCTAAGAGCTCGCCTACTGCATTTGAGTACCGTCCCTGCAAAATTTCATACCTCTGATAAAGGAGTTTGGACTCGGAGTAGATTATCAGTCAAATTGTAACTACTGAGCTTTACGCAGGTGTCCTTGTGATTTAAATTAAAATCTCGAGTTTAAAACTAAACTTGTTGTCTTAGATTAGTGGTGTCTTCGAAGTTTGAGTAATTAATGGTTTAGAGAACACTTTAGGACACGGGTTCGATTTGTTGGTTTATTTTTTATTGTTTCCGGTTGTAGTATACTTTTGATGGTTATTTACTTTTGCGAAAAACGCGATAGAGGTTTGCGTGTAGTTCAATGTCGACATTTCGGTTATTGGAAGTAATTAGGTTTTAAATAAGATCACAGGACAACTTGTGCAATGAACTTTAAAAGAACTATACGATCATATTTAATTCTTTTTTTATTAAAACTTGAGCAATGAAAAACCAGTTGACTTCGCCAGTTATTATTTCAGTATTTACATGTGTGGACACCATTCCACTAAAACCAATAAATACCAGTTAGAAGTAATTCTTACGATATTTATAATACAAGATTTTAAGAAAATTTTAATGAAATCTAATAATAGATCTGAACATACTCTAACAAATTACACAAAACAAATTAAAGTTTTTACATGACGTAAATGCGAAGTCTACGGTCTAATAATGTGACCAATATCCCTGGTTTTCGTAAACCTCCCGAACTCTACTAGGCATTGAATTCCACGTTCAACTTGAGATCGCGCCAACAGGGCCGTCTTAAGTGCTATATGGGCCCCTGGGCAGTGCAGTATATTGGGCCCCTAATCCCCTATACAAAACAAATTAATCGAGAAATAAAAATAGTTATTATTTTCTTCAAACGAAAGTCTACAAATTTAAAAGTCAACGCAAAGTCAGAAACATTTGCGCACTTTCTTCCTTGAAAATTCCTTTACAATTGGATCGAAGTCGATCCTTTTTTGGATCGCCATTACGTAATTCACGTTTGAACACATTTTTTGACAAATCTCTTGTCTTGGAATTCTAATGCTTTCTCCATCCTCTTTATACACTCGGCATGTCTTGGAAATGTCGCTTTCATGGTTCTGACAAGATGTCGGCCCATTTCGAATCCAGCATTCAACTGTGTTAGGATTGCCGATGACCCATAGCCCTGCATCTGTTTCCTGGAAGGAAGATGTTTTCGTTTCACATTTAGGCACTTCCACTGGTGGAATATCCTCATCTGGATCACTTGTAGGAACAAGTGATGACTCCACTGCAATGTCGGTTGGAACTGTGGTAGTCGTTGAAGGCTTCGGTGATATTGTTGAAGGAGTAATTTTACCAGGCTCAGCACTTCTCATAGCATTTTGATGGAACCATGATGTTACCTTGCGAAGTTTGTTAGCTTTCTCTTTCTCCTGCGCAGCTCGTTTTATCTTCTGGGCACCGCTCAAAGTATTACGTTTCATTTTTGATTTGATCACTAATAATCTCTATTTATAGTTTATTTAATATCTCAGCCATAATTTTATTCATAACAGGAATTTTATTTTAAACAGAGTGGTCTACTTTCAGCAGGGAAAGAAATAGACTTGTACCCCACGTGCCACCTAACAGCGAGAATGAGCGAGAAAATTCCAGGTTTTCTCTCTGCGCATGGACAAAATGACAGTATAGACTGAGTCTGATTTAGTGTGTTGGTTTCAAACTAAACCGATGTGCGGTTGTGAAGTGAAGCCATGGGGAGGGGAGATAATGTAAAAACCTAGGCAATGGGTGACTATCTTATAGGTCTCAGACTTCTAGTTTTACATTTTTCAAGTTCGAAGGCCAAATTTTTCATTGAAAAGACTGAATGACAAATGGAAAGTAGTTTATATTTTCCAGTGGTTTTCTTGTGACAAGAAATGTAAACTTAGTATTATTTGTCAACTATGGGGGCCCTGTTCTTAAGGGGCCCCTGGGTCAGTGCCCAACGGGCCCAATGGATAAGACGGCACTGCGCGCCAAGCATTTTGTACCGCTTCCAACAACTCAGCAGCGTTCCTGACGTTGACATGGTCAACTTTCCGAACCATCTCTGCCCACAGGTTTTCGATTGGGTTCAGGTCACAGCCTTTTGAAGGCCAATTCATCTCCTTCATGAGAAATTAACGGTTGCAACGTATAAAATAGAGATTAAATCAGTCTAATGAATTACATTGTTAACTACAGTGACAAGATATTTACCGTAAAACCATGAACCGCACTATCCAGCAAGACAAACTGAAGTTCTGGGAAAAACTTAAACTGAAATATAACAACACTATGATTGTTTTTAATTATAGGTCTTTTCTAGTTAAGTTTCTTCTCGAGTTTCTTAACCTACTTCTTGGAATCTTAGAAAACATTTTTTAAAAATAAAAATATATTCTTGATTTTAATCAAATGATTTTTTAAAAAAATCGCTTGATTTAAATCAAACAACCCTGGAACAGAGAACACAAATTAGACACTCGAGCAGTTGGAATGTGTAGTCTTTACGAATGATAAACGTTTCGTCGTCGGGCACAATGGCCAGGTAATTTTTTAGAGGATCGATGTGCACCAATTTATGCCCATCCACTCGAGCACTCGAAAGGCTTAATGCGGTTTAGTAGGGTAAAAGTCTTAAAACGGAAGTTAAAGAATGCCATTTTTTTACAACTCAAATAATAGAATTTATATGTTGCCTTTCATAATTTCTCTATTAGGTGATGAAATGATCTTCAAAAAGCTGCGATATCAAATTATGAATGGTTTTAGCATTTTTCAAATATTATAATTTTTATTAAGCGCTATTATTGCTATTTTAGAGGAAACTTTCCATATATTTCTATGTAAATATTGTAATAATATTGTAAAATATAATGTTTACCAAAAGTTCTACCGCTAAAAATGTTAAAAATCAATTTCTATTTATGTAAAAAGGCGGATCTCAGTCCGTTTTTCCTTCCAATCCTACTGGGTACCATAGGGGCATGGATAAAGAATTCGCGTGAGGAAATTTGTTTTCACACTATAGGATAGGCAACTCCCCTATTTCTGACGACAGCTTATTCTGTATAATCTGATTCAGCTTGGGTTGTCAGCACGCGCAAAGCTGGGTCTCTATGTAACGTAGCTTTGTGCGTGATGACAAGAGACGAAGAAAATAATGATTCTCTGGATTTAAAATATCCGCGAGTTTTAGCTCAAATGTATGGGCGGAAATTCTAGTAGGCTTCGAAAAAAGTTGAAGTGCCTCGACTGTCGAGTGTCGACTTCATAGTCGAGCCAGTGACTTTTAAAATTTCAAGTAATACTAATTTAGACTATTAGAGAAGGATGTTAGAGTTAGTATTATAAATATTTATTACGTTTCTAAATCTTTTGGGAATCTCAAGAAATAATTTTCGCTATTTTTAATAGCACAACGTTCCTTGATAATGTTTGAAGGACCCACCAATTGATTACATACGACTATGCACGTATTTGAAACTAAAGCCTACAGGTCCGTGCATTTGAGGTAAAAATCTCGCGGATATTTATAATCCTTTTTTTTTCTTCGTCTATTGTCAGCACGCACAAACCCACATAACATAGAGACCTAGCTTTGCGAGTGCTAACAACCGAAGCTGAAAATAGAGTATATACAGAATAAGCTGCTGTCGGAGATAGGGGAGTTGCCTATCCTATAGCGTGAAAACAAATTTCCTCGCGCGCATTCTTTATCCAAAACAGAAGGTTGAAATTTGGCAAAGAGTTTTCTGAGACCCCGTGAATGGTATGAGTAATTCTAAAACTCCCACAAGTGTTCTTTCAGTGGTTGAACTTATTTTTCCCTTGAAAGGAATAAAAGTCAACGAATTAATTAGAAATAGTCCAACGCCTGATCTATTGCACTACCGGATTGCTGAAGTGTTTTGAATTATATTGATATTGTATTTTTTCTATGATGGGGATAATTATCGGGGGTTTTTCACTTTTCTCGGATAGGGTTAACAACCGAGGATTTTGTCTGGGGATGGGGGATTTTTTACAATTTCAGTAATGGGAGATTATGCCTGGGGTTCTTTGTCTTGGAAGTGTTTAGTCCGTATACCCGTGTGAATCGATAAAACCTAAAAGCTATTTTTCAGTTCTAATATGTAAATCCAGATAGCGAACAGGTTTTGAACACACTACCAGCTGTTTATACGTCAATCAATCCTGTATCGCGTTTTTTGCATAAGTAAATAAACCGTCGTAAGTATACTAATTTAGAAATTAGTACTGGAAGACCAATAAATCAAACCCATGTTCTACAATGCCCTATATACCATTTGTTACTCAAATTTCAAAGACACCACTAATCTAAGACATCGAGTTTTTTTTACATTGGGAATTTCAATTTAAATCTTAAGGACGTCTAGGAAAGGTCAGACACTTTTAGGCTTAACATCTATAAAACCATTCGTTATAATTTGAAAATATTCATAATGCATTTTTTCTCTATGTATTCATGGAGAATTATACTTCAAATATTCTAGATGGATTTTTCTAAATATTCATGATAGATTTTTTCTTAGTTATCATGATTGATTTTTCTAAATTTTCATGATTAATTTTTCTAAATTTTCATGATTAATTTTTCTAAAGTTTCATGATGAGATTCTTAAAAATGTTCATGATCAAACTTTCAAAAAAATTCATGATTAAATTTTAGCAAATATTCATGATAAAATTCCTGAATATTTTCATTAGTGAATAAACGTAAATCGTAACATCATCTCCAACGTAGACAGGCACTTGTTTACCGTTATTATACACTTTGGCGTGGCTGATGAATTAAGTGATTGCCATGCTGCAAGCTTTAAATACAAGGCAGCCTACCTACTCGGAAATAAAATACAAAAGGTATTTTTTTCTCGTTTCATGAAGCCCAGCCCCTATTATTATTATTATTATTATTATTATTTTTTTTTAACCTGTGTATATTCTCGTGAGTCGATAGGCTTTTTATATACACAATAAAATTCCATTCATTCATTCATTATTATTATTATTATTATTATTGCGCTAGAGTATCCACAGAAGTCTCTAAGTGAAAACCGCGTCAATACTTACTCAGTAATTTTTACCGTGACCGAGGCCCGTTTTACGGGACCCGTGAAGTTATTATTTTTTAATCGCCGCGCCAACCTCTCCGAAGTCCATTGACGTCTTGGAAACTGTCTACTCCTGGAAAGGAAATCAGTGTTAAGTACATTTTAATTAAGTTAATATAAAATAATACGTTAAATTAACGGGTAAAAAAATCGATTAACTAAGGGAAGAAAAAAATATTAAAACACTAGAACATAAAAAATTACCTTATCTACCGCGTTAATCTTCGGATCACGTGTCTTTGTCCTAAGTCGAGTTATCAGTTGCGCTAGAGTATCCACAGAAGTCTCTAAGTGAAAACCGCGTCAATACTTACTCAGTAATTTTTTCCGTGACCGAGGCCCGTTTTACGGGACCCGTGAAGTTTTTTATCGCCGCGCCAACCTCTCCGAAGTCCATTGACGTCTTGGAAACTGTCTACTCCTGGAAAGAAAAACAGTGTTAAGTACATTTTAATTAAGCTAATATAAAATAATACGTTAAATTAACGGGTAAAAAAAATCGATTAATTAAGGGAAGAAAAAAAATATTAAAACACTAGAACATAAAAAATTACCTTATCTATCGCGTTAATCTTCGGATCACGTGTCTTTGTCCTAAGTCGAGTTATCAGTTGCGCTAGAGTATCCACAGAAGTCTCTAAGTGAAAACCGCGTCAATACTTACTCAGTAATTTTTTCCGTGACCGAGGCCCGTTTTACGGGACCCGTGAAGTTTTTTATCGCCGCGCCAACCTCTCCGAAGTCCATTGACGTCTTGGAAACTGTCTACTCCTGGAAAGAAAAACAGTGTTAAGTACATTTTAATTAAGCTAATATAAAAAAATACGTTCAATTAACGGGTAAAAAAAATCGATTAATTAAGGGAAGAAAAAAAAATATTAAAACACTAGAACATAAAAAATTACCTTATCTATCGCGTTAATCTTCGGATCACGTGTCTTTGTCCTAAGTCGAGTTATCAGTTGCGCTAGAGTATCCACAGAAGTCTCTAAGTGAAAACCGCGTCAATACTTACTCAGTAATTTTTTCCGTGACCGAGGCCCGTTTTACGGGACCCGTGAAGTTTTTTATCGCCGCGCCAACCTCTCCGAAGTCCATTGACGTCTTGGAAACTGTCTACTCCTGGAAAGAAAAACAGTGTTAAGTACATTTTAATTAAGCTAATATAAAATAATACGTTCAATTAACGGGTAAAAAAAATCGATTAATTAAGGGAAGAAAAAAATATTAAAACACTAGAACATAAAAAATTACCTTATCTATCGCGTTAATCTTCGGATCACGTGTCTTTGTCCTAAGTCGAGTTATCAGTTGCGCTAGAGTATCCACAGAAGTCTCTAAGTGAAAACCGCGTCAATACTTACTCAGTAATTTTTTCCGTGACCGAGGCCCGTTTTACGGGACCCGTGAAGTTTTTTATCGCCGCGCCAACCTCTCCGAAGTCCATTGACGTCTTGGAAACTGTCTACTCCTGGAAAGAAAAACAGTGTTAAGTACATTTTAATTAAGCTAATATAAAATAATACGTTAAATTAACGGGTAAAAAAATCGATTAATTAAGGGAAGAAAAAAATATTAAAACACTAGAACATAAAAAATTACCTTATCTATCGCGTTAATCTTCGGATCACGTGTCTTTGTCCTAAGTCGAGTTATCAGTTGCGCTAGAGTATCCACAGAAGTCTCTAAGTGAAAACCGCGTCAATACTTACTCAGTAATTTTTTCCGTGACCGAGGCCCGTTTTACGGGACCCGTGAAGTTTTTTATCGCCGCGCCAACCTCTCCGAAGTCCATTGACGTCTTGGAAACTGTCTACTCCTGGAAAGAAAAACAGTGTTAAGTACATTTTAATTAAGCTAATATAAAATAATACGTTAAATTAACGGGTAAAAAAATCGATTAATTAAGGGAAGAAAAAAAAAATATTAAAACACTAGAACATAAAAAATTACCTTATCTATCGCGTTAATCTTCGGATCACGTGTCTTTGTCCTAAGTCGAGTTATCAGTTGCGCTAGAGTATCCACAGAAGTCTCTAAGTGAAAACCGCGTCAATACTTACTCAGTAATTTTTTCCGTGACCGAGGCCCGTTTTACGGGACCCGTGAAGTTTTTTATCGCCGCGCCAACCTCTCCGAAGTCCATTGACGTCTTGGAAACTGTCTACTCCTGGAAAGAAAAACAGTGTTAAGTACATTTTAATTAAGCTAATATAAAATAATACGTTAAATTAACGGGTAAAAAAAATCGATTAATTAAGGGAAGAAAAAAATATTAAAACACTAGAACATAAAAAATTACCTTATCTATCGCGTTAATCTTCGGATCACGTGTCTTTGTCCTAAGTCGAGTTATCAGTTGCACTAGAGTATCCACAGAAGTCTCTAAGTGAAAACCGCGTCAATACTTACTCAGTAATTTTTTCCGTGACCGAGGCCCGTTTTACGGGACCCGTGAAGTTTTTTATCGCCGCGCCAACCTCTCCGAAGTCCATTGACGTCTTGGAAACTGTCTACTCCTGGAAAGAAAAACAGTGTTAAGTACATTTTAATTAAGCTAATATAAAATAATACGTTAAATTAACGGGTAAAAAAAATCGATTAATTAAGGGAAGAAAAAAATATTAAAACACTAGAACATAAAAAATTACCTTATCTATCGCGTTAATCTTCGGATCACGTGTCTTTGTCCTAAGTCGAGTTATCAGTTGCGCTAGAGTATCCACAGAAGTCTCTAAGTGAAAACCGCGTCAATACTTACTCAGTAATTTTTTCCGTGACCGAGGCCCGTTTTACGGGACCCGTGAAGTTTTTTATCGCCGCGCCAACCTCTCCGAAGTCCATTGACGTCTTGGAAACTGTCTACTCCTGGAAAGAAAAACAGTGTTAAGTACATTTTAATTAAGCTAATATAAAATAATACGTTAAATTAACGGGTAAAAAAAATCGATTAATTAAGGGAAGAAAAAAAAATATTAAAACACTAGAACATAAAAAATTACCTTATCTATCGCGTTAATCTTCGGATCACGTGTCTTTGTCCTAAGTCGAGTTATCAGTTGCGCTAGAGTATCCACAGAAGTCTCTAAGTGAAAACCGCGTCAATACTTACTCAGTAATTTTTTCCGTGACCGAGGCCCGTTTTACGGGACCCGTGAAGTTTTTTATCGCCGCGCCAACCTCTCCGAAGTCCATTGACGTCTTGGAAACTGTCTACTCCTGGAAAGAAAAACAGTGTTAAGTACATTTTAATTAAGCTAATATAAAATAATACGTTAAATTAACGGGTAAAAAAAATCGATTAATTAAGGGAAGAAAAAAATATTAAAACACTAGAACATAAAAAATTACCTTATCTATCGCGTTAATCTTCGGATCACGTGTCTTTGTCCTAAGTCGAGTTATCAGTTGCGCTAGAGTATCCACAGAAGTCTCTAAGTGAAAACCGCGTCAATACTTACTCAGTAATTTTTTCCGTGACCGAGGCCCGTTTTACGGGACCCGTGAAGTTTTTTATCGCCGCGCCAACCTCTCCGAAGTCCATTGACGTCTTGGAAACTGTCTACTCCTGGAAAGGAAAACAGTGTTAAATATATTTTAATTAAGTTAATATAAAATAATACGTTAAATTAACGGGTAAAAAAAATCGATTAATTAAGGGAAGAAAAAAAATATTAAAACACTAGAACATAAAAAATTACCTTATCTATCGCGTTAATCTTCGGATCACGTGTCTTTGTCCTAAGTCGAGTTATCAGTTGCGCTAGAGTATCCACAGAAGTCTCTAAGTGAAAACCGCGTCAATACTTACTCAGTAATTTTTTCCGTGACCGAGGCCCGTTTTACGGGACCCGTGAAGTTTTTTATCGCCGCGCCAACCTCTCCGAAGTCCATTGACGTCTTGGAAACTGTCTACTCCTGTAAAGGAAATCAGTGTTAAGTACATTTTAATTAAGCTAATATAAAATAATACGTTAAATTAACGGGTAAAAAAAATCGATTAATTAAGGGAAGAAAAAAAAAAATATTAAAACACTAGAACATAAAAAATTACCTTATCTATCGCGTTAATCTTCGGATCACGTGTCTTTGTCCTAAGTCGAGTTATCAGTTGCGCTAGAGTATCCACAGAAGTCTCTAAGTGAAAACCGCGTCAATACTTACTCAGTAATTTTTTCCGTGACCGAGGCCCGTTTTACGGGACCCGTGAAGTTACGTGGGTTATATATATATATATATTTTTTTTTTTTTTTTTTCTTTGTTTTTCCAAATCTATTGGAATTTTTAAGATCCGAGCACTTCACGTCTCTTAATTTCTTTTATAATTATACCATTATTATTATTATATAAAGACTAGTATTGTTATGGCCCCTTATATCTATGACTGCCCTAAATGCAAGAACGAAATTTACGGCAGCCAACAATGTGTGAAATGTACGCACTGCCTTTACAAGGTACATTTGAAGTGTCTCGATACAACAGATATAAACCAGAGCTTATTTATCTGTGGATACTGTGATACTTTACCGCCTGACAAATCCGAGAAAAGTACTCTCAACAAAACAGCAACTTCATCGAAGCTTAACTCTTCACAAGGATCTAGTAACACTACCATAAGTAGGAAAAACATAGCAAAGAAGCCGGAAAAGACAGATATTAAACCAGCCGGGAAAGCAATAATTGATCACCTAACTACATATTTGCCAAAACTCGTCCATCAAGCTATAAAAGAGTTTGAAAACAATCGGGATGTACCAGTCGAAGATGCTATAAAAGACCAGAATATAGTCATATCACAAGTAGTAGAGCAACTTCGGATAATGAAGAAAGACCAGGAGATCATCGTCGAAGAACTAAAATATCTACGGACTGCGATAAGTGATAATCCAGAGAAACATAACACATTAGAACAAAATTCAATACGCGACGCTATAACGAATATTCCTCCAAATATGGAAGTCAAGGTCGCACAGGATTTAATCGAGCAGTTATTGCTGAAAATGGGACTAAGTATAGGCAATGATATTAGAGATCAAATATCTCCGCTGCGTAAAGAAGTGGCAGTTCTGACCAGTCAAAACGTGGATATTCTTGAACAAACCGAAGTTATCCGTAAAAACGCTACACTTACAGACAAACTGGCCGGGATGGAAACCACGAAACATGCCCATATTACTGACATCTCCGACACAATCGCAGATATAAGCAATGATGTGGGTGATCTTAAGACACAAAACGCATCTCTTCAAACGAACCTGAGAAAACTAAAGAAAACTCTAGACAATGGTAATATGAATCTTGTCGGCAGCATCAGCGATGACTTAAAGACCATAACGAGAGAGCAAGCCAGACTGACAACAGACACAGGAAAAATATTAAACGCACAGTGCCCAACACTTCTGTCCGAAATGAAAGAACTAAAACTACAAAACTCAATCCTCACAGGCCAACTAAGTATAATCGACACAAAAATTGACACAAATATCACCAGCACTATCCATTGCGAAGATGAAGATTCAGAGTCTCAATCATCAGCAACATATAGCAAGGTACTTGCAACGAAAAAGCCAAAACAGAAATACAGGAGGCTTAAACCGGAGTCGACTCGTGAAAATAACGCAAGAAGAAGTAAAACCATGAATGACAAACCCGAACCCTGCCTATTTGGAAAAAGAACAGACGCAATTTTCAAAGGCAAGCTGCCCGAAGGTACAAAAATAATACGGAAAAAAGCGGTATTCGTCACAAGAGTTCCACCAAACACTTCGGCGGAATACCTTAAAAAGTGGCTTTCGTCGGAACACAATTTTACCTCCATAATTTGCACGAGACTTAAAACAAAGGGATCCGGATACTCTTCATTTCACGTCGCGGCAAACAACGACGAGTTTACCACACTTACTAAACCAGAAATTTGGCCCGAAGGTTTTCTAATTTCCGAATTTAGAGGTTGGTTGAGGCACAATAGGAAATTCATTGAAGGTCAAGATGAATTCCTGGACTCAACTAGAGAAGAAACCATTGATACTGTGCAAGACTGACAGTCACTGCTACTTCTAGCTTAGTAATGTCGACATTATCGATGACTGGTAACAATAGATTATCATCTAAAGCAATAACAATAAAATATCAGAACGTCCGGGGTCTAAGGACGAAGCTTGACCATATATTAATAAGTCTCAGCACTTGCGATCAGGACATAATCTGTTTAACAGAAACATATTTAAACGACACTCACTTCGACGCTGACTTTCTGCCGGGGAATATGGTCGCGTACCGTGCAGATAGGAATCCCGACGAGACCAAAGCTATTCGTGGTGGCGGTACAATGACTATTGTGAACAAAAACTTATCGGTTCAAAGGCGAGCCGATCTCGAACTACGGGATGAGTGCGTCTGGATCGAGATAATTGTCAACAAGGGAAGGGTACCTAAGAAAATTCTAATTGGGAACCACTATTTCGCCCCGCAAGTCACCCGCATTGAATACGAGACTTACTTCAACAAACTTAGCGAAAAGCTAGAAAACTACCATAATGACATAATTTTGGTAGGGGATTTCAACCTACCGAAAGTAAACTGGCAACACTCAACCGCTGATAACTGTAACAGTGCGGTTAAACCGAAAGCAACTTCGGTTCTCGATTTTGTCTGCGCACTCGGATTAACTCAAGAAAACGTACAGGTGAACAGCTGCGGGAATGTTCTCGATTTAGTCATCACGAACCGTAATGACCTGAATATTAACTTGGATTCAATTCCCCTGGTTGCAGTTGATGTTTTCCACCCTCCTCTTGTTATATCCTTACTTATACTAAAAGAACATTGCACATTACAAGAAGACGCACAAGAAAGCCACAAATACAACTTCAAAAAGGGTAACTACAATGAACTCTACAAAATACTTCGAGAAAGTGACTGGTCTAATCTGTTGAACACGACAAATCCCAACACGGCCGTCGAGATGCTTCAGAGGGAAGTGATAAATGCCTTAGACGCAACCATACCCAAGCATGGAAAACGCTCTTGCAAATATCCGATCTGGTTCTCAAAAGACCTAAAAGACGGGCTAAAGAGAAAACACTATTTTCACAAGAAGTACAAGCGTTCAGCATCACCGGCGGACCTAGAAAAATATAGAGAACTAAGAACCTTAACTCATAAGCTGTTAAAAGTGGATAGGCAGCAATTCGGCGCTGATATCGTGAACGTGCTAAGTAACAAACCGGAAAAGCTCTGGAATTACGTCAATGAGCGAAGAAAACCAACTGACAAGAGTAAACTTATAATCACTTCAGATAACAAAGAAACTATCACGGACAACAATGAAATTGCAAGAGAGTTTCGGAACTTACTGGTATCACTAGGTGAACAAGGCGAGCAAAGTACAGTTAATACGGACGCCACTGAACTGGACACGGATGACTGGAAGTGCAAGGGGAATGGTCTACCTTTCACAAACCTAAGTCTAACAGAAAGCGACGTCCTGGAGGCGATAAAGAAACTCCCCCCAAAGAAGTCTGCAGGGTTTGATACAATCCCAGGATATATAATTAAGGGCTGCTCGGAAGTCTTCGCGCCTATCCTTCAACATATTTACAACATATCACTTCGCAGCGGGATATTCCCAGAAAAGTGGAAAACATCCATTCTAATACCTATCTTTAAAAAAGGAGATAAAACACAAATCAACAATTACAGGCCGATATCCCTAATATCAGTTTTCTCCAAAGTCTTCGAAATAATCGTGCATAAATACGTCTGCAACTGGTTTAAGCCTATGCTCGCCGCCGATCAACATGGTTTCACAACTAAAAGGTCAACGATCACTAATCTAGTATCGTTCTTGAATTACGTCGCGCCAAGAATTGAGAACAGAAAACAGGTCGACACAATCTTTATGGACTTAAGCAAAGCGTTCGACCGCATGGAACATGACATACTCAAAATTAAACTAATAAAGTACGGCATGGACGGAAACCTACTAAACTGGCTTTCAAGCTACTTAGAAAGAAGGAAGAACATAATCAAGATCAACAACGAAGTCACCAACGTCACATTTTACTCTACCAGAGGTGTTCCGCAGGGATCTGCACTCGGTCCACTGTTATTCGCTATTTACATTAATGACCTACTTAGCCCAATAAAGGGCACCCTACAGGAGAGACACATAAAGGCCTATGCGGACGATAACAAATTATACCGTGAAGTAAGATATATAAAAGACTGCGTCTCCTTGAATGACGAATTACAGAATATAAGAGATTGGGGAAAACGCAACGGATTGCCCCTTAACGCCAAGAAAACTTTTGTTGTTTCGTTTCACCAAAAAACCAATCCCGTCAAATATGACTACATGGTTGATGGCGAACAGGTACAGAGAGTTGACCAAATTACGGATCTCGGTCTGACCTGGGACGCCAAAATGCACCTGATCAAACATATAGATTTGACCGTCTCAAACTGTCTCCGCAGACTCTATGGGATACTCCGTATAGCCCGTAACCTCAAGAGTCCAAAAGTCTTTATCCATCTATATCAATCCGTTGTCCGGGCGAAGCTGGAATATGGGATGGTAATATGGGGCGGCGCAGCAACCTATGGTCAACAAAAGATAGAAAGAATTCAAAGAAAATTTGTCCAATTATACCACACACACTTCGCTCGATATGTCCCCTATAATTACGAGTTCATACTGAAACACAGGTTAAAAACAAGTTGGGAAAACCAAAATATTACCTCTCCGAGTCAAGAGGTCTACTACTACAAACTTACTTACCTAGATATGGAATTATTTCACTTTTTTGAAGTAAAAATTTACGCAATATTGAAGCAGTATTCCAAACAAAGCGAACAGTAAAGTAGACGACATTTTACATCCAATAAGGATAAATCTTGGACACATGGAAATCAGTCAATGGGGAAAAGAACAGGAAATGAAGTCTACGCTTCAGCTGTTTACCCTATATTATGATAGCTACATTCACAACTGGTTTGCAGTGTAAACACTATCGTCTCGTCTCACCTCAACAATATTCTTAGTTTGCCAACATGAATGTTAACGTTAAATAACACCAAAGCTAAATTGTACCTAGACGCACTAATAGTTAATGCGCACCATAAAGAGAATAATAAGTCAGTAGCTACTACCCGTTTACCATTAGCCCTTTTACTAATCTAATTGCCACCATGATCTTTTCCTCTATTATAAAATCTTAACCTGATTATTTAAGAGTGTATTAAACTTTCGGCTCACTCTGAACCGTTATTGTCTCTTCATTTCAGACACGAAAATCAAAGCCAAAAGTTTACTTCACCTCAGGCCTCAATTATTTACAATTTGTTTCACTAAGCCTATTGCGGAGAATACTTGTTATACCCGCCGGAGTCTAGGTCTTAGATTTCTTCATGAAGTCACTAAACCAAGGATTATTCTATATACAGATGTAGTATAGCTTAAGTAATATATAAACAGCCATTTCAAATAACAATATTAAAACAAATCTTTGGAATATCAAAATGAAACAGAGCTTTAAAGCTACAAAAGTACTAAATGCATCATAATTACGAAAAATACTTCCACATATTCACTTTATATTATGGAAAAAGGGAATATTAAGGTTCTGTATGATTTCTTAACACATCAACACAAGGCTAACTGCTAACGCGACGCACTAGTGTAACAATGGACGGACACACACAGACAAAAACATAAGCTGCTTTTTAACTCTTTCCGTATTAATTTTGAGTTCAGAAACAAGATTATCTTAAATATTAAAATAAATATAATTAATATTAAATATTTTCTTCGTCAGTTGTTTGCCTTATTGAGCGTTACATCGTTTTGATAAAGAACAATTAAACATTCTTGAGAGACTTGACTAATATTGGCGTTTGAAATGAAGCATACGCCGGTTGCTTCGCCTTATTCAAATAGGTAGTATATAAAGGATTCGAATCGCAGCTGTAGATAAGAACATCGCAATTGCGTGAACCTTGGAGGAAGACCCCTCCATTGGAAGGCTAGACGTTTCTCGTAACCCTAGCCGATCGCCGCGTATGTCTTAACCTTAAGGATGATGGTGGTGTTAGAAGCCAGGTATACAGACTGGTGTCCATGTGGGATGGACAAAAACAAAGACCAGAAGATGGTGGTGTTAGAAGCCAGGTGTACAGACTGGTGTCCATGTGGGATTGACAAAAACAAAGACCAGAAGATGGTGGTGTTAGAAGCCAGGTGTACAGACTGGTGTCCATGTGGGATGGACAAAAACAAAGACCAGAAGATGGTGGTGTTAGAAGCCAGGTGTACAGACTGGTGTCCATGTGGGATGGACAAAAACAAAGACCAGAGGATGGTGGTGTTAGAAGCCAGGTGTACAGACTGGTGTCCATGTGGGATGGACAAAAACAAAGACCAGAAGATGGTGGTGTTAGAAGCCAGGTGTACAGACTGGTGTCCATGTGGGATGGACAAAAACAAAGACCAGAAGATGGTGGTGTTAGAAGCCAGGTGTACAGACTGGTGTCCATGTGGGATGGACAAAAACAAAAACCAGAAGATGGTGGTGTTAGAAGCCAGGTGTACAGACTGGTGTCCTTGTGGAATGGACAAAGACGAGAAGGTGGTGGTATTTAGAAGCCAGTAAGTACAGACTGGTGTCCATGTGGAATGGGCGAAAGACTAGAAGACGGTGGTGTTTAGAAGCTAGAAAGTTCAGACTGGTGTCCATGT
Organism: Phalangium opilio; assembly: GCA_019434445.1. NCBI lineage: Eukaryota > Metazoa > Arthropoda > Arachnida > Opiliones > Phalangiidae > Phalangium > Phalangium opilio. Next base: position 218,841 of record JAEQBA010000042.1, on the reverse strand, counting down.
GGGGTGGACAAATGAACAGAGTTGTTAGACAGGCAATGGAGTAATAGCCTGTAAGTGGAATACAATTTCCGGGACTGTAAATGCGGTCTGGAAATTGAATACACGTTTGCTCCGATCTGCAAACTGTGAACGCGGTCACATGGGTGTAACAACAGACAGACAGACAGACAGACAGACACGTCGAATTTAGAACCTCTCCGTGACATACGTCACTCGGAGAGGTAATAAATACAATGAATGAACGGCTAAAATTAAATGAAATTATTTTTTTACACGGAATCATTCATAACAATATAGACAGTAATGAACTCTTGGAGAACCTCAACTTTCAAATTAATACAAGGAGATCTAAGGAAACTTTTAAAGCTAAGGTAAAGCCTACGTTAAATACAATTGATAGAGTGCAAAAAACTTATAACATATTCTGTAACGTCATAGACATATTTGATAAAAGGAAAACAAAATTGAAACATAGGCTAAAACACTATTTCCTGAATCGTAAATGAACAAGTGTAATATTTAAATATTGACATTTTAACTCTACCCTACCAGGTTATCGATTTTATTCGATCTTATACATAAAGATTACAATTATTTTTAATTAGTTATTCGTTTATTTTTAATTTTTTTTTGTCACGTTTTATCACATATTTGTGTGTTTAAATCTCTCATGTTTGTATAAAAACATAGTGTATTTTTAATATAACCATACTCTGTATTATTGTAAAAAGTGCTCCAAGCATGTTGTAATGAAGAGTCAATAAAAAGTCTTTGAATTGAATTGAATTGAATTATGATGTTGATGACTGTGTAATTTCCAGGGAACTATTTATATAGTTTTTTATATACACATTAAAAATCTATTTCATTCATTATGTGAAGACTACTTTTTTATATACAACGTTTTATAATTAACCTTAGATTTAACAAAAAATATATGGTTTTCTAAAATTTAAAGAGATAGTCGTCTAATTTCAAAAGTGGTGGAAAAATGAAACTTCCAGGCAAAAGGAGAAGTATTCGAATATCAATATTTTCATGCCATTAGGACAAGTGAGTCTTTTTAATTTAAATAAAATAATAATTCGAACCATTATCTTCGGAGATTACCATCCATTTCACAATGAGAATTATTATTCGCATCCTTCTTCAAGAATTTGTCGTTGTTACATTCTTCTCAAATTCATGTCATCGTGAATCTTCATGCCCGATTCTCCGCTACATTTCCATGGTAGACACGTCACCTATTCTGCAAACTGGAGTTCTGCCACGATATTTATTTTCCAAGCACTCAAAACATTTCCTAACAAAATCCAACCAAACATTTTTATACCGAAAAGACACCGAAACATTATTTACCGAAAAGTCACAAAAACATTAATCATCGAAAACCCACCCACCCGGAAGCTACACAAGATATTTTTTCTTAAAGAGCTTAAAACATTTACTTCAGAAAGAATTCAACCCAAAACGCAAACTTTGCGCACTATACAATATTGCAATTTTTAATGTCAAAAATCCTTCCACTTTAGCATTCACAACTTGCTTATTATTCCAAATTCACAGACTTAACACTACCCTGCACACAAATCCAAAATTTCTACTTTCCAAAGCGCCATCCAAAACCTTTATTTCTAAGTTGGAACCCTATTGTCCTTTTAAAATCGAGACCCTACAGGCAATTAACTAATAAATCGCCACATTACTGAACGCAATTCTTAAAACCTCATTTGTATAATTTCAGAGTAAAACTATGCTATGGCTTGAACATCCTGTTTTACTGATCGTAATGTTTTACTACTGAGCTAAGTTGATATAGATGAAATAAATATTCGTTAGGCTTATTTGCCAATGTTTTTATTGTCACGTTTTTTGTCATAACTTTTGATTGTCTGAACCGATTGACAATTTGAAAACAGTTTTGGATTCTACATGACAAGACGCGTGCAACGATAGCATTGCTGATCCATTTGAAGCATTATTTCGTGACGTCATTATCGGGGGGCCTTACTATTTGCGCTATGGCTTATGCCCTATTAGTGCCACCGTGTCATTTGTAATTTTAAAATAATCTTGAGAAGGCAACCTATCTAGAAAGTCCTATTTTGTTACTCTAGCTCAAATAGGAACAAAATGGCAGCCAAATGAAAATGTCCAGAAACTTTTGTCCGGGACTGTACTTGTACCGCGTTTATGTTAGGTTTCCCTTGATTGTTTAGACCTAATAGTTTTTTTATGATATCTAGTTTTAAGTGATTTTAAGTAAAATAGTTTAACCTTACTTTTTGTGTCTTTGTATGGTAGATAAAAATCTGAATGTTATTTTTAAATATTTACTTAAACCAATTAGTTTTGCGGGAAATTAGATTTGCTAGGTATACTTACGGCAGGTGTGTGAGAGGGGAGTTCTATACTTTATTCCCTCGTAAAAAGGTATATAACCCCTTTTTACCTCTCCGTGTGATGATGACGTCACCGAAAGGCATTACACTGGACGTTTCTGTGTGAGTCTGGCTGTCTGGGTGTATGTGGGTGTGTGTGTTGGGGCTGGGGGTGCGTTTGTATGTGTGGGTGTGTTCGTCCGTTGTTACACCAGTGTACCTCGTTAGCAGTTCTTCGCCTTTTCTTGAGGTGTTACATAGCTTACTCGATCACGCGCATCACGACGCTAGTTGCTTGCGCTATTATAGCGAGAGTAGCGCAGCGTCCGTGAGCGCGGATTGAGTGGGCTGATTCTGCTGGTTCTTGGTGAATGTGGATGTGCGACGTTTTTTGGAATTAATCTTTTGCAAACTGTGAATGATAGTTTTTAAAATATTCGAAAAAGTTAAAAGGTTAAAAATTTATGAACGATAGTCAAGTGTTATTTTCTCCCTGGAATGAAGAATAAGTTAGATTGCAATAGATGTTTGAACGTCCGAGGCTTAATCTTAAAGTCGTGGCCATGATGCCACATCCAAATGCTTCTTTGGAAGGGTCGAGCTGGCCAAGTTCAACAGCCAGTGTTTTGTAACGAGTATATTTCACCTCCTCAACTAACTATCATTCTCTTGTGGTGTGAGTCAATCTAAACGCTACACTTTTGTTAAGAATTGTTATTTGTTGCGTCAATATAAAGAAATTTGAATGCTATTATTTATGAATATTTAATTATACTTTTTAGAGGACGATTGTGCATTTGATATAATTCAAACATTTGATTTCAGCCATCTTTTCTGTAGTTCTCCTAAACTCTCAAGGAGTAACGATCAAGCATCAGATTTACAGCCAAGAACCGGAGTTTGAGCCTAGTACTGGAGTTGCTGTCAAGTACCTCAGTTTCCTGGAAGATTGAAATTACCGTCAACGACCAAAGCTACCGTCAAGAGGCAAAGTTACCATCAAATAGCGCATTCACCATCAAGTGCCGGAGTCAAGAGTCAGAATTACGGTCAAGAATCCCAGTTTCATTCAGTTATGGCTTATATTAAGTCATGTAGTTTTAAAGTGTTAATTAGATTTGCCCAATAATTTTGATTGAGATTGAACTGTAACACGAAAACATCTGGGTTGTGTCTTTGTCAGTTTAGGTCAGGATTGCCCGACTCCTATTGAGTCATGCATAGTTTACACTCAAGGAGGACTCAAACTATTTAAACCAGAAGGTCAGGATATCTAGAGCGCAAAAGCAGCGGCTTTCTGTCCTCCAGGTAGCCCGGCCTTCTGGTGTCAGTGGTATGAATTCTCCATGGGTGTAATCTGTCTATGACAGTGCTATTTATGCTGACCACATATATTTCTACCTCTTAATACAATAGCTTGCCCCATTAACAATTTATGGTATCCGTTCTTACACAATCGTGTTTAAAAGGGGTATTGTACTTCCATCTCTTCTTTCCCAAAACTTAACCAGGCTCATTCACTTACACAGAAGTTCCAATTGCTTTAACTAAATGAGAGGAATTGATAAGTTTGTGCTAAGCCTTAAACGGCCATCCACGCCCTGAAAACAACTACTAACATAGTTATTTGTGTTTGCTCAATTTAGAGCCACTTCACACCTTTAAAATGTTAATGTTCTATCTCTAATAATAATTTTTCCTTTGCCTATAGAACGGAAAAACCTCCATATCTGGTCAGAGTGAATGTATGAAACTCAAAAACAGCGTGTGACAGTACTGTCCGCACCGATCGTTATTATTCTAGATTGCCACAAAACATTTGGGAAACATCGAGTGACGCACCATTCCAACGTTTAAACGAATCAATCAAATCCGTAGAAGATGTGACCAATTACATTGGAACAACACTAGTGGATCTCCAAATCGAAAACAAAACATTGCATAAACATAAAGTGTTAATAACATCTAAAGAATAAATTCTTTCGTTGGGAACAATTGCATTGTTTGGATTTGGAGCAAACAATCATTTCAGAACGCAAAAATTTTCACTGACGAAAGCTCAAGCGTTAACTGAACTTCAACTATCAAAGATTTTCAAAAGCCAGTATGGAGAAAATGAAAATTCCCAAATTTCATCGTCTACAACGTTTCGCAAAAGGTGTTTTTCTTGTGATGATTTTGGCCACTTGAAATATAGTTGTCCAAATGAGGTTTCTAAAAGTAGAGCAGGTCGTGAACTACCATATACACGTGATGTCACATCTACTGGTCCGAGGCGTCAAAATAAAAGTGTGATAACTCTAGAAGGCAACGATCGGCAACATCCTATTTCTCACCGTGAACATTCTGCTTGTAGTAGTCAAGGAACATGGCTCTCAACTGCTTCTCCAATTCAAGGAACTCTTTTACCAACTGCTACTCCAATTCAAAAAGATCGTTTATTAACTGCTACTCCAATTCAAGGAACTCGTTTAAAAAGTGACAAACTCAGTTAAATAAGCGTTCCCGAAAATCATATGAGCGTAAGCGCTGCTCTAAGTTGGTTAAATGTTCCTCGGAGTCAATTAAGCTTTTTGGTGTACGACAAGCAGTACGACATTCCATCCAGTGATGAAGATACAGTTATGAACACAAATGAAGAAATTTCACAAGATATTGAACAACGTCACAAAAAGGAACTATTAAACAGGAATTTTATTTGCGTACACAAACGTAGTACATAGAAGAAAAGAAATACTTGGTCAAAATAACTTGTAAGGTTTGTGCGAGTTCCAAAACGAAGTTTCGTAAGAAAGTTCTAGAACATAACAGCATAACCTTACCTTCCTAAGACTAACTTAACCAAAATGTTAGTATTCGTTAGTTAAAATTCATTACTTTGTAGTCGAGAACCAAAAATAAATTTGTATAAGGGCTAGCCACCACCCCTCTATGCATTGTAAAGGCGTTAGATAAGTGGCAATAAGTCGCAAGATGACTTGGTCCAATTAGCTAGCTGAACTTCTTCTATATATTTACTTAGGCATATACGACGGGACAGGTAAAGCTATTTATACAGTATCGATGAATGTGACGGTGAATCATATAGCTGGAAAATGTGGCATCAGACACAACAGCGGTCACTGATGAAAGTTTGCCCTTTTAGACGGTTACAACGATTCTTGATTACTAAAGTAATAACGAAAACATGGGCAAATAATGAATCCACGAATATAGTAAAAATGAGGCTGGATGAGTACTTCAAAAAGTCAAGACTGCGAAGACGACGAAAGGAACATATTTGAATCGTAAATTCTGTATGTAAAATGGGGAAACATTTTATTTATTTTGTTGAATCAGGGATAGATTTTTTTTAAGACGGAATGGGTAACAGGGTTATTCGGTTGCGCGTCCAAGTCCACGACCCCCTTACCCGTGACGGAGGGGTATGAAAGAAGAGGCGGGTCTTCTTTTTGTTGCGGCGTTGTATGTATATCTGGGTCAAATAAACGTCGTCAGCCCCTTCGACTGCCAAGTTGGAATGGGTTCGGATAATAATTTTTGAAAGAACATTGTTTAAAAATGGTAAAAATGTTAGTTACACAAAACATAGGGCTTGCAACTGAAAAAAACGGGGAAGACCCAAGAAAATTAAAAGTGAGTTAGAATTGAGTAAAAGTCTTCATAGATATTACAACACGAACAGGTTTTAACCAAACATTAAGCTCACAAAACTCCTGGCCATTCACTAAGCCTTGGTTAACTTCATCAAATTCGTTTACAAAATCATAAGGATAGTACACATGCTTGGCTAAAGAAAGAATTAGCGAACACTTTTGACCCTTACAGATGTACTCCAAATCCAAAACACCGGCAACAAATTCACTAACTACCTTCTTAATTGCTATTAAAACAATTCCCGAATACTTTCCAGACCCTCGCTTTTAGACGGCTCCATTTTGAACCCCTGTGAAGACGGTTATCTGTTCAACGCAACAGGAGTCGTAGTCATAGCGACAGAGGTAAACAGGAATTAAGTATTTTTGGCCCTCCTTGTCAGCAACGTCACCAATACGTAGTTTTAGTGAGCCAATAAGATAATTTAATTTTTTGGTTACTTTTTGAACGAAGGGGCTATACAGGGTGTTTCTGGAAAGTCTGGCACAAATTAACATGCATGTTCCTTGGGTCAATAGGAGTCAAAAAGGTCCTATGACGTTTTGGGGTAAAGCGCTCCGTTGCGACGTTATGGGCTCTCAAAAGTAGGCCGAAAAACAAGGAGATTTTGCAGAATTATAGCACTAGTATTATGGTTTTGACCCAATTGTTTTCGATTATTGAGCATAAGGCAATGATCGAAATAAGTTCAAATGTAGTGGAAGACCGTGAACGTGTTAAACGGCCAAAAGCGTTAATCCCTTTGTTTTTATTAATGGTTGTAATTAAAGGTAAGGTAAGTAGCTCAGATATCGGTTACTTGTTTGTTCAGATGTACTGGTAACTGACCAGTCTTTTATTCTTTATTTCGATTAGACGCATTACTTTTACAATAATTCGAATGAACCCCTTAAATTTTACAATAATTCGAATGAACCCCTTAAATTTTACAATAAATCGAATCGATTCCATTAATTTTACCATCATTTGAATCGAACCCATTACTTTTACAATAATTCGAATCGAACGCCATTACTTTTGCAATAATTCGAATAAAACCCAATTACATTGTTCTACAAAAATTGTTTAAAATGGGCACCATCAACGTTTAAGCAAAGTTGCGCGCGTCGTTCGAAAGATTCACGAACACGTTCGAAGACCCCTGGCGTGTTACGGATGCTATCACATCCATCAATTATCCTTTGTCGTAAGTCTTCGACATCGCGAACTTCACTTCGGTATACCAAGTCCTTGAGATGGCCCCAAAGAAAAAATCGCATGGGTTGAGATGGGGAGATCTTGCTGGCCACGCAACAGTTCCACCTCGACCTATGGAAACGGGGAAACGCGACATAAAGATATGCTCTAATTTGAAGACTTTAAATGGGGCGGTGCGCCATCTTGCATGAACCACATTATTTGTCGCAGTCGTAACGGTACGTCTTCTAAAAGGTCCGGTAAATTGTCACGCAAAAGGTCAAGTACGCCTCTCCATTTAGCCTCGGTTGCAAAACGTAAGGCCCAATTGAATGATCTCCTACAATTCCGCACTAGACGTTCAAACTAAACTGAACTTGATGTTTCATGACAGTGGTCGCGTGCGTGTTTTGTTGCTTCCACTCGTGATAGTTATGTAAATTAAGTATCCCGTCACGCGAGAAATTGGCCTCGTTGGAAACTAGCAAAGTACGCGGAAAGTCTAAGTCATTTACCCGTGCCACAAACCACTGGCAAAAATCGACCCGTCTCGGATAATCAGCTTCGTTTAAAGCTTGTACCTTTCGCAAATGGTATGGTTGGAACTGATGTCATCGAAGGATTTTCCAGACGAGTACATGGTTAAAGCACAATTGCCGCCCGACGTTCCTCGTACTGGTTGTTGGATCTTCTTCGAAAATTGTCAAAACGGTGTCCTCTACATCATCGGGAACAATCGCCGCACGACGTTCAGGTCCCGACGGTTCAAGTTTCCCGGTTTCTCTCAAGCGTCTGTCGACTGCCTTAAATGATTGTCGATTGGGAACTTGTCGTTGAGGAAAGTGCTCCTGGTACAATCGCCGATCTACCACCGCATTTCCCTGAGCCAGTCCATACATAAGATGGATATCTGAGTACTTTGCATTCGTGAAGTAGACCATGATTAGTTCCAGATAAGCTTCCAAATGCGCACGTACGACATGAAACACGTTAAGGTACACACATTTAAGTCGTCTGTAAAAAACCTACAACTTCTGATGTTGAAAACTACCCTAATGTTTAGACTAACACAGCATAATTTGTTTTTAACGTTTGAAGTTGTAGGTTTTTTACAGACGGCCTAAATGTAAACGAAGCTGATTATCCGAGACGGGTCGATTTCTGCCAGTGGCTTTTGGCACGGGTAAATGACTTAGACTTTCCGCGTACTTTGCTAGTTTCCGACGAGGCCAATTTCTCGCGTGACGGGATACTTAATTTACATAACTATCACGAGTGGAAGCAACAAAACCAGCACACGACCACTGTCATGAAACATCAAGTTCAGTTTAGTTTGAACATCTGATGCGGAATTGTAGGAGATCATTTAATTGGGCCTTATTTTTTGCAACCGAGGCTAAATGGGGAGACGTACTTGACCTTTCTGCGAGACAATTTACCGGAGCTTTTAGAGGACGTACCGTTACAACTGCGACAAATAATGTGGTTCATGCACGATGGCGCACCGCCCCATTTTAGTCTTCATGTTAGAGCATATCTTGATGTCGCGTTTCCCCGGAGGTGGATAGGTCGAGGCGGAACTGTTGCGTGGCCAGCAAGATCTTCCGATCTCAACCCATGCGATTTTTCTCTTTGGGGCCATCTCAAGGACCTGGTATACCAAAGTGAAGTTCGCGATGTCGAAGACTTACGACAAAGGATAATTGATGGATGTGATAGCATCCGTAACACGCCAGAAATCTTCGAACGTGTTCGTGAATCTTTCAAACGACGCGCAAGTTTGCTTATACGTTGATGGTGCCCATTTCGAACAATTTTTGTAGAACAATGTAATTGGGTTTCATTCGAATTATTGTAAAAGTAATGGGGTTCATTAGAATTATTGTAAAAGTAATGGGTTCATTAGAATTATTGTAAAAGTAATGGGTTCGATTCAAATTATTGTAAAATTAATGGAATCGATTCGATTTATTGTAAAATTTAAGGGGTTCATTCGATTTATTGTAAAATTTAAGGGGTTCATTCGAATTATTGTAAAAGTAATGTGTCTAATTGAAATAAAGAATAAAAGACTGGTCAGTTACCAGTACATCCGAACAAACAAGTAACCGATATCTGAGCTATTTTCCTTACCTTTAATTACAATCATTAATAAAAACAAAGGGATTAACGCTTTTGGCCGTTTAACACGTTCACGGTCTTCCACTAGGTTTGAACTTATTTCGATCATTGCCTTTTGCTCAATAATCGAAAACAATTGGGTCAAAACCACAATACTAGTGCTATAATTCTGCAAAATCTCCTTGTTTTTCGGCCTACTTTTGAGAGCCCATAACGTCGCAACGGAGCGCTTTACCCCAAAACGTCATAGGAACTTTTGGACTCCTTTTGACCCAAGGAACATGCCTGTTAATTTGTGCCAGACTTTCCAGAAACACCCTGTATACTGGGCTATGAGTCGGACTGAAGTAAAGGCCAAACGTTGTGCATTCCGCCTTAAAAAAATAAATCTATCCCTGGTAATACTTAATAAATTTTGAAGCTATGCACCTTTAATTAGCAATGTAAATTTAAAAGTAGGGTGGTTCAAGTTTTTCTAACTTGAAACTTGTAAATATAAATTGGTGAAAATTATGGATATTTATTTTATTCCAAATTATCTAATCCATATATTATGGTATTTTTAATATAGCGAATCCTACATTGCTATTTCTTATTCGCACAGCCCTATTCCTGTGCACTCTGGCACACAGATGAACGGACGCATCCGACTATATTCTAAGGTCACGGTTATAGACAACTGATGGTATACATAAATGGTGTGTAGAAAACCGTTTGCATTTTAGTGGCCGCCAATTTGGCATTTCGCGCACGCGGAGTGAGAAAAATAAAACTAACTTCCGTCCCAATTTGAAGAGCCGAGAGGGGGCAGAGGAATAAAAATTGTCTGCTTTCTCTTCTCAACGCGCGCCAGAGAGAAATGCCTTGTGGAAGGCACGAGTTGGAAATCCATAATACGTAGTATTTATATAAATCCATGATAACACTACTCGCTTTGCAGTGCATGAACTGCGAAGCGATGATGATACCATAGTTTTTAATAGGTATAGTGTAGTGTTGTGTTTCAGGGAAGTTCAGTATAGTTAGCTTCACAGCGACAAGTTGATGATACCATTCCGCCTTTAAACCTTTAATGGATTACCATTGTCATAGAAGTTCTAAAGACTGATTGTCTGATTCCAGCTATAGCCTCCTAGATCACGCGACTAGGTGAACGAATTTAATATTTAACAATAGCCACATCAGAATTTTCAGGATGTGTCTGCCGAGACGCGTCATCTATGAGGCCATGGTCCAGCGGACACTATCAGAGCGCGTTCAAATTGACAGAAATACCTAGTAATTTGGTCAATTAACTGATAAAAACAGTCACTTTCTAATTGTTTTATCCGCTATAAAATAGTCGGTTATTCGAAGCTCATTATTTGGTATTCTAGTAGGGGCGTTCTGAAGGGGCGAGGTTTTTTGGGACAGGGTGGAAAACCGACCTTATTTTGCCAACTAGAAACCAAAATTTGCCAAGCGACACGTAGTAATGTAGTATCATGTTACTCAGTAAAATTGTTTTTGGAATGAAATTCCCTGACTAAATTCCACAGATTTCCCTGACTAACTGTGTCAAATTTTCTGTTGGTTTTCACAAGTAATGGCTTCAATAGTGCATGCAGTTTAAACGTGATTGAGTGTGCCCGGTATAACAATATATAACGGCCTCGGACGGGACATAACTCAATAGTAAGTACATGGGTGGTTATGGTCTGTTGAAAAAAATCTAAATTGTTTTTCAACTAATGGATAATTTTTACTTTATTGCTTTTATCCCGGTGCTAAAATACATTTCTGTTACAAAAAGCAGACCTAAATGTAAAAAAATAAGCCAGATATAAAATTTAACTCTGTAGACGTATTATGGTCTGATGTTGGTTATTGCTTTTTCGTGAAGTTGGTTATAGCGGTTTTGGGTAATGATCTGTCATAAATTTGAATTACCGTCATTGTAGAAACGACCAGACAAAGGATTTCACTCTACCGTCAAGCGTTACCTTCTGATGTTGTTAACTTTTGGGAAATTGAAGACAAATATTTTAGAAAAATGTCTTAGTCTCACTCTAACAAAAATCAAGGAAGACATAATGGAAGACATTATAAAATACCAAGCAAATGTAATTCATCATCTTTTTATATTATTAACTTAATCAATTTAATGTAAGTTGTATCTCACTATGCCTAACCGCACCCGTACGACCCATCACTATGCAGTAAAAGACTTAAGTAAAATTCTACTTAACTATAAGTATTAAATCAGATTTAATTCAGATAATAGTCTAAAAATTAAGTAACTTATGATTCCTCATTGACAAAGCTATAATTTGACGTGTGTGAAACAAAGATGGGTTAAGATGGTGAGTTCATGTTACAGGCCAGCAATGGAGGCTGAGTGAGTGATTTAGTCTGCGGGCAAAGTTCTGTAGTTTATTTTTTTTCCTTAACAAATAGCTCTATGTTTTAGAAAAATTTAACGGGCTTCATTTTCGTTACAGTATTCAGCTAAATTATCGCAAAACATTTCGAAATATTTTGAGGACAGACTTTTGTTTTACGGTATCTTACACCAATTTTATTTTATCCTCCTCAAATGAACGTCATGGAAATGAAAAACGGGTGAAAACCACTAGAAAGTACCATCAATCAGGAAGTAAGGAAGGAGGATACTCTCTTTCGATTTGCAACACCGTCCGGTAGAGACCTTTTTCCTCCTTGGTTTAATACGAACTAGGGCTATAAGTCTTACAGTTCAGAATATCACAGTAGAAAATTGTACATCATATTGTATCACATAATAATAATCATAACAAAAGTAAATGGAATGGAAAATTTACACGAATAATTACATATTTAAGTGAGTGCGAAGTTGCGACTTAAAACATTAATTGATCTAATTGAGACGAGTTCTTCGAGTAATGCATTCCAAATGGAAATGACACGACGAAAGAAAGAAAATTTAAGGGGGTCTTTCTTGAAGGGGCGGTAAAATATTTTACGACTATGGCCTCTCGTGGCAACGGCTCTGGAAGGAAATGTAAATAGGTCTTGGGCAGGATTTACAAGAATTTTGATTAGGATTATGAGGTCTAAATAAGTACGTCTGGTTTTGAGTGGGGTCCAGCCTAACTTATTGAGCCGAGCCTTGCGGGAGTGATGAGAGAGGGAGCGGGGGATACGCGACGCTCTAGCTTGGACACCGTCAAGCTGTGCGGTACTATTTACATGATACGGGTTCCACAACTGACAACCAAACTCGAGAATTGGGCGAACGAAGCAGTTGTAGAGGTGAGTCAGAAAATGAGGGGACAGGCTCGGAAAATTTGCATGGATGACAGTGAGAAGGCTATTAGCACGCCCGCAAGCACGAGAGATGTGCACATCAAATGTTAAATTGTGGGTTAGATGGATCCCCAGATCTCAACATTCATTTGGTAGAAGCGGTGCAGACGCTAGAGGTAGTAGCGGCCTATATTCGTCGTAGATAATAATTGGATGTCCGGGAGGCATGGAAATACTATCTCCATTAATAATATCTTCTAGTTTTACGTACATCAAAAAGGGGGTGGCAGGGGTCAAGCAAGTTACACATGCCAAAGTCAGAGTGGACCCCTTTTTGATTATAGAAATTTTTGGGGCGACTAGTACTTGTTGAAATACAATGGTAAATTAAGGCTTCAAAAACTCGACTACAGACTTTATAGCTTGTTAATACTCGAATTAAATGTTTGGTATGTTGAAATAATGAATTTAAGCGTAGTATACATACTTATATACAAACCTTTTCAATTCAACTTAAAATTACCAAATGTAAATCAAATAGCGCCCAATTTTTATTTATCATAGCTACTGCTGGTATTATTTGTTACCATCAATTAAAGTGAAAACGCAAGAGTTAGTCATCAAAAACAATTATAATTAAGTTTCCAACGTTAGAATTTCATTCCTCTTTTAGACTTTTCAATATCTTATAAATGTTTTCTACACTCTATAGCCTTAAATTTTTTAATATTTTTCAGCCTTTAAGATGCCTGTTAGTTTCAATGAAGAATACCAGTCCCAAATTTAAAATCCAAGTAAGTAAAGTGATGTTACTTACTGTGACTATCCAAACCCAGTTTTCCTAATTTATAAATTTATGTGAGGCACGACTCCAAACATCTATGGAATCATTCCAGTAGGCGATGATGTGGGTTTTGAATTTTAAAGTATTTTGGATATAGTGAAGGTAAGATAAACTTTTAAAGCGATTTTCTTAGATTAATAACGTTTATAAAGAAAACTGAGAAGCCAGAAAATATTGATTTTAACGGACTTCTATCTTAAGGTCGCCCATTTAATTAATATATCAAGAACCACTTACGAAGTAAATATTGTGAAAATTGATAGACAAGTGCTTCATATCTGGCTGCCGAATGTTTTCTTTATTGTTTTACACCAATTTTCTATACTCCTTTTTTATGATCAGTTGACAGTTTTCCGTCATAGATTCAAGCAAATCGGCCATACAAGAACAGGGTCGCAAATAATAAATCTCGTGCGCTACTTGAAGAAAAAGTTAAATTGCCAGACAAACTCCACATTATTGATATCTGTTGGGAAATTTGAACTTTAACGAGTTAGTATATTCAAGAACAGATTCAGGATACCATAAGATCGTAATTTGGCTGCGCTGTGCTGGATCCATATAAGGGGAAGATTTTACCCTTAAGTCACTAGTGCCGCTAAAAACAGATTTAAACGCGTTGCCGACAACCAAAAGTTCATAAGATATGCTCTATTACTATTCAATTTCAGACTGAAAGGTTGTTGTGGAGTTATGTAGGTAAAATTTCATATATTTTCGTAAAGAGGTGCCTGGTGAGGCGCTAACCAAAGTTTTAGTACAGACAAATTCGAGATATTGACTAACAAACGTCGTGTTCATTATAAAGAATGGGAAGTGTCAAAATTATTGAACATGTCTTATAAACTTTTGCTTGGACGTTTTTAAAGCTCCAGTGTTATGATTCCACATTCTTGTGGTATCCTACATGCATTATTTTATTCATACCATATGGATATAATACCCATTAATATCACTTTCGGATTATCTCACTTTTACATCGAAACTGTCTCTAACGCTATTTCATATTTATCATAGTATGCTTGAACAAATGGCATGGAGCATTTCACGACACTGACAATGTACACTATCAAACTGCTTCAAAAGTTAAAAGGCAAAGAGGTTTTTTTCCTGACCCCACTTCAAAAAGACTCACTTGGAGTAGTTGAGTTCGTAAAATTCGTGTAAAATTTCATGGTTAAGGAAGAAAGTATGTTATTTATATGGGCATCTTTTATATCTTATACGGTTTTTAATGTTATTTATATGTAATGCAACATTTTTATAGAATTTCATGTGATTGAACAATGACCAATTAGTAAACTTGTAAGTTTGAAATTGGAATTGTTTCCGGATGAATTATAATTAAGGATTTCGAAATTAAATTTAATTTTCTGGAAGAGGAATCCCACTGTACGGTTCAATCATGGAAGAAATTAAAAATAATAATGAAAAATACGGGAAAAATTAAAAGAGAAAAAGAATACCTTGACAACCCAAAATACGAAGGAACAAAAAAATGAATGTCAATGGTTTCTAAATTCGAAAACCAACTAGACCAGAAAAAAATATTGCGGATTTGGTTAAATTAACCTCAGAAGAAAAAATGGAGCTTGGAAATAATTCCGCAAAAAGGTGCGACATCAGATGTCGAAGAAGGTGCTGAAAAACTCAAGATTTCGAAAAAAACGAGTTTAGCGAAAGTGACGATTACGATTATGTAATTGATTATCAGGTTAGTAAATTTACTAAATTTCAATTCAAGTTTTTACGGATTATTGTAAGATTTTCAAAAGTGACAGGTTTAACTATAGCTCAGAGACCCACTACAAATTTTTTTTTCATCAGTGGATCATATTACTGCTCTATAGGGAGCTGTAATATTGCCCATTTTATTTCTTGTGCGAAAGCATGTAAGGATTTATAAATTTTTATTGTAAAACCTGTTCTGTTTATTTATTTATTTAGGTTCTTCACAACCTAGATAAACGATTCGCATATTACCGGTACAATTTATACCGCGACTAGAAGACAGGAGAAAAAATAAATTCAATGTTTTTTTCTTTTGGGTTTTTTTTTAAAAAAGTTCTCAATAACATTAGAAAAAAATATATTTCTCATTTAAAAGTTTTAGCGGGTTAAATTGTAATATTTAAAACTTCAACCGAATTTGGGCTGTTAGTTTTATCTTAAGAATGATTCGTTTTGAACGCGCTATTTATCCGCAACCATTATGCCATTATTACGTTAAATATTTTGAAGAAATTGGAAGATTTCGGGAATTAATCCGAATCATCATGGATGCTATTACATCTGAATGAAAGAAGAACCTTAACTATACGAAGTTCTTAAAAGTTAATTTGAAACCTCTCTTTTGGTTCTTATTTTTGCGGCTCCTTGAAGCCATTGGCGCAATGTGTTTTTCGAATGTTCCCAAAGCTATTGGAACAACGTAACATTTTGATTGCCAACTAACTGTGCATGCGATCTTGATCTTGTTGTTCAAGAGGAACACTATTTCATACGCTGAAAATACCTATTTCGTCCCTCTATCTTTTTTCTATTTACTATAAATTTGCGTACACGATATGAAGAATTCCTTTAGATTTTGACGTCATTTTTGAAATTTAAAAATAGCTGTAAAATTGATTTTGTTGTTCTCCCAGTGAAAATAATTTAAAAATATATATATTTAGTGACATCTATAACTATTAACTTGAAATATATATTATTTCGTTTTTCTTAAAACTAGTTTTAATGGTTCTGGTTTTTTATTTCCAAAACAAAAAACATTTTTGTGAAAACTTTAGAAAGGGCCAAAAAACTCTATATATTTAAAACGTGTACGTTGAATTGTTTTGGGTTATTTTAAAATCAAAAAAAAAGTTTTTGTAGAAGCTTAAAAAGGCACAAAGAATATAATATATTTAATAAAAAAAGGTTTTTTTATAGCTATGTGTAATGTAAAGTAAAAATGAAAGGAAAAAAAGTAATTCCAAACCAGATATATTCTTTAATAGTTTTAATTTTCAAGGTAAATTATTTTAACTTAATTTTGAAAATTTCTTTTAAAGTGTGCTCCAACTAGAAAGCCGAAAATAAAACATAGTAAAAAACTAATACCTTAAAACTACAAGAGGCCATTGTACTTCGTACATGACATTTTTTCTCAAAAAAGCCAATTATATTACCAGGCATAGATGTCATTTTAGAAGCAGGAGAGGAGAACGGTTAGTATTTTCTCCTGTCCTACTCATAGCCCAGTGCAGAAGACATTCCTCCATGACGTAACGAAAATTTTAAGTTATCTTATTGGCTCACTTTAACAACGTTCTGATGACGTTGATGACTACTAAAAAGGACTACACGCGTTCTTTATTGCTATGCAATTCTAAAATGACTGCGTGTAATTCGAAGGTAGTGTACTGGGAATATGAGAGTTATTTGTGCAACTCTAGAATGTACAGTCTGTTAGAAAAGTCTTTGCCCGTTGATTTTTTTTCCGAAATTGTTCAATAATTCAAAGACCGTTAATCACAGTGATATGATACTTGAAACTATCATAAATAATATGGTTTACCATCAAACGAGACTCAAGTTTCAGATAAAGGTTGAAGCACGTGCTTAAAAATCACAAAGTGTCCAAAATCTGAAATGTTGAATCTTTTCAACAATGAAATTTTGGAGAAAATGAATATGATTTTTGGCATCAGCAGGGTCGATTTATATTTAGATGATGTGAATATTTTCTTAGCCTCTCTAATAGTTTGCGAGATATTATAGTTTATTTAAAATCATAACATTGAGAATGTCCCAAGTTGCACACAGTGTGGTAGTGCAAAGCGTTACCGCAATGCCTAGAATTCTCGCATGCAGGGTTTTTACTCCTATTAATTTGGTGATGCTACGAAAAGGTGCACTATAGTTTTTTATAATATTAATGGGATACTTAAACGGTGCAATTGTTGTTATTTGTTTCTGTAGTCTTTTACTTAGAAACCAATGAATGACGTTACACGAAATTATTCTTGCATTTCGAGAAGCCATTCGAGAACAGACATTTCGGGAGTGGGAAGCATGCATGTAATCAAAATGCCTTTCTTGCAAATAGCTCGAGCCATAAAATTCTGCAGAAGGGTCCGCCCCCCATTTCCAACCAAGAGGGGAATCGACGAAAAAACCTGATCCTAGCACATTTAGCGTATTTCCCAAGAAAATGGCTCCCAACTAAATCTCCAAATTTCCCGGATTTTGAGAAGTGGGTGGCACGGCTGAGATGTGGGAGTTTTTCAAAAAATCAACGGCTTAGTACGCGGAGCAGAGTCAGCAGACTACATAAATATTTAGCTCATGACTGGCGCTGGCAGCCACGTTTACAATAACTACCGTAAAAACTGGACTATATAGATTACGAGAAGTTTTCCGTCCAACAAGGAATAGGATACAGCCTCCTTGCTATGTCTTTGACAGGACTTTATGGATCGAGCTATTGAATACGACACCTCATCTATTTCAATTCAGGCGGAAAGGAGAGTGTTTGAGGCGGGGTTTTGCCTAGGCGCCATTTGGTTTGGGAAAATATATCGTAGAGTTCTTCAGCGGCCTTCTTGGAGGGAAGGTGAAAATAAGAAAGTGTTAACATATTTCAGATTGCACCGTTCTTTCACGACTGATCAGTGTGTTTGTGAAAATATATCGAGTGACGTTTAAATGGCCATATAGGTTACGTCGAATTATGGACTACTAGAAGAAAAGCCCGTTGCGGCTAATACACCAACGGGCGGTAGCGAATAATGTATTTGCAATTTTTTCCCCTTGGTGACAATTACTCCTCGGTGGCTAAATTTAAATCTAAGACCAACCTATACTAGAACCTGCAGATAAAACGGCAAATCGACACCCCAAAACTGGAAGGCAGGCCAGGGCGTTACGCTATTGGCCGAAGGTGCCAGTTTTAAATTATAGATGAAATTCGAATCTATTTTGATTTTTAAAATCATTCAGAGATATTTCCTGGATGTTTCACTATGCAGATAGGTCTTATAACTAGTAGAAGAATCGTTTGAAAATCACGAAAAGTGAATTCGGACGGGCGGCGCGAGAAAAAATAGGCTGTTGTATATTAGATGAGTCGGGGTAGTGCCAGTTAGATCCTGCGGAACATGAAGGAATAACGTAAATTCGAATGTGACATGCAAAAGATAAATATGGGAATCGAAATCTGCAAATTGGTTTTAAATATTTTTCTATTTTTCTGTTTGTTACCATATAGAAACGTAAATAAATCAAAAGCGAGAAAAAGTTAGATATGAATTTTTGGAAACAAATATTTAGCAATAATGATGGGTAACTAGACTAAACCGTTTTGCATCAATTTGGCAATAAAAATAAACCGCTTGCAAAAGTCAATTTGTAAACCAAAAAAACTGATCAATATTTAATTAATACGGCAGCGAATCGCCCCTCACGCGCAAACACATTCGTAGCCTTTTCCTAAAGGACACACATAATTTCCGGATGAAATCAGGTGGCAACGCGTTCTAAGCCGCAAGAACCATGTTGAGAAGATTTTCTCGAGTGTCCGGAATTCTCTTTTCCATGATGTTTGCCTTATGCGCCCACATGGTTTCAATGGGCCATATGTGCCCACATAGTTTCAATGGGCCATATGTGCCCACATGGTTTCAATGGATTTAAGTCCGGCGAGTACGATGGCCATTCCAACACGTTAATTCCTTCGTGGTGAAATGAAAATCTCTCGTCATTACTCTTATAACCATCATCTGAGGCGTCACTTTCTAGCCCTTGTATGCTTTTGTCTATTTTTTCACCAAAAATAGACGTAAATTCGTCAAGCTCAATTGGTGAAAGAGGTCGATCAAAATCGAATCCAAAATAGGCGGTGGTGATTTTAGTTTACTATTTGTTTGTTGACAAGTTTTATCATTTTGTTTACTGTCACGAATGACGTTGACGATTGCAATTTCTTCATCGTCCATAAATGTAACCTGATTGTTAATATCATTATTCGTAAAGTAATTGCTGATTGGTCGAGGAAGTCGTTTTTCATTAACGTTTAAGGGCGTGTCCTCGTCCGAGCTGTTGTCACTTAGAAATGACAATTTCTTTCGTTTACAGGTGGATTTTGTCACTATTTCAGTCTGTTTTTCAACATTGGTTGATTCATCGAAGTTATAAACGTCTTTCATATCAAGGTATTTATCGTAATCCTTTTTTTAAGGGTCCTCATCGGGAAATTCAATTGAATGTTCAATGAAATTTAAAATATGAACAAGAACTCCCGTTTTTTAGAATGACCCGATTCGAATGAGGCTTGTTTTGTAACTTGCCACGAAATGTACTTTGAAAGATCGTAAGTGGGTTTATTGGAAATTAGTTTTGTTCCATCAGAGGTGGTCCCGACTCGGACACATTCTCAATTATTTCAGTTTTCAATGTACATTGAACTTTTGCAAAATATTTAAATGTTACATAAAATTAAGAGGGTATAAGTTACAGTTACATATATTGCACGTCGCGCTCAAGAATGGTCCAAGATGCCTTTGAAAATCTATGCAACTTTGGTTTTGTTCTCGGACACATTCTCAATTATTTCAGTTTTCAATAAACATTGAACTTTTGGAATATATTTGAATGTTATATAAAATTAAGAAGGTAGGCAATATTGCACGTCGTACTCAAAAATGGTCTAAGAAGCCTTCGAAAATCTATGCAACTTTGGTTTTGTGCTATCAGAGGTGGTCCTGACTCGGACCCATTCTCGACTATTTCAGTTTTCAATGTACATTGAACTTTTGCAAAATATATTGAAGATCTAAAGTCTTGAATTTGTTTATTTTGTATTTGAAACTGACGCGCTAGATGATGTATTTTCAAATTGTACGATTCGGGTCCTAACCCAAAACTATCGAAAAAAATCGCTTTTCCCCCTTTTTTATTAGCATTGACACCCAAGTTAATCCAATGTTGCCCCGGCTGATCACTCGTTTGATCGTTAAAAATTATATAGTAATCACCTTTCCTTTTTAGCGATGAAATTGGAAGGGTAAACCCCGTAAAAATTTCTACCGCAAATTTTGGAAAGAATAGATTCTAATTGCAGGGTATCCATTTGCTTTAATCGGTTATGAGGGGTTGTCTGATTATGCGTGATACATCTGTCCCTGGATATTTTCAATGTTGATTCGAATTCGGAAAATAAAATGACTGTTATATTGAGAGTTAAAGCCGTTTTAAATTTTAAAAGTAACTGTAAAGATCCCGTCTTAATCGGCTCTAAATGTTCTAAACCCCCTAGTTCATCAGCGTTTAGAGGGATGACGAAAAATGAATTTCCACTAACGTATTCGTCGTATGTTATATTCGATTCGGAATTAATATTATAATTACTAAATTATTAAAAGTATTAAATTAGATTATAAAATGCATGCGAATATTAAATTAGACTATAAAAAACATGCGAATATTAAATTAGATTATAAAATACAAGCGGGTAGTGCAAGCAATAAATTAAATTCTAAAAACATGGAAGTAACGCATGTAATGAAGGAAATCGTTGAAACGAAATTTTGCACGCCAAACTGAGCGTGAAGAAAATAATAGTAATAATAATAATTATAGAATGGAAAAAAGTGCGTGTGAAAATAGGTCAATGAAATATCTACAATGAGTACAATCTATAAATGACAATGGAGAATATAGTAATTGGAAAGAGTTCATGCCAACGTGATCATGAATAATAAATACCGTAATAATAAAACTGCATGCCCAATTGAGCATTGAAAATGATAAAATAACTTAGGGAGACGTTTTGACGATCTATCACGACATTAAGTAAATGAATATGTACAGGATTATGCTGCACTTGAGCATGTCATAAAAAAACAAAAACAAAACTAATCCTTATTTTTCCCTGGCTGAGATTTTTCTCCCAACCTTCTCAAAGCTTCGGCCGTATTATTAGCTTGAATTCTCTTAGTTTCTAGCCTGAACCTCACATTTTCAAGCCTTAGCCGTTCATTATAATTTTTGTCGTTTTATTTTCATTCCTGACCCTTTCATTTTCATTTCTGACCTTTTCCATTTTGGTCATTTCCGTCATAGCAGACGCGAACATGCGTCGGGCCTCTTGAGTTCTCTGGTCTGACTCCAAACACGCATCCGCCGAATCCAAAAGCCTATTGGCTGGGGTCTTTTCTTGCTACGCAGGGACTCAGCCATGAGAAAGTCTACCCGATTTATAAATCCAACAAAAACGGAAGGCTATGCATGCAGAAACAATAGCAAGAAGTGATGAAATAAAGAACAACGAAATGGACAATTAAAGAAAGACATTAACCCTCTATATCAAAGGTTTGCCGAAATGTCGGGGTTCTGAATATATACATATACCTTTTATAAACCATTGTTATAACCATGTTTATGTCATACTTACAAGTAGTAGGTGGATAACAGGCATCTTCTTCATCCAAAACGGAAGGCGGAACTGCTTCTGAATGATCTTCAGAGAAATCTGTAGGAACGGTGTTTGAGCAGCTTCCCGATTCTGTAGAAATAATGTCAAGGACATGGTAAATACATAACTAATCATTAATGAAATGTCATCTTGCCATGATTTGCAAAAAAAATCAGATATTTGTGATAACAGGGATTTTTTCCTATCTTCGCTTGAAACGGGAGTAACGCTGTACGAGCAGCTTGCTCCTGGATCTGGTTCTGAAAGAAATAATGATAATGACATGGTAAATACATTACGAAACCTTATCAAAATTTGCAAAACGCGAACCTACAGCAGTTGCGATTAAAGGGTCCTCACAGTCTTGCATATCAGGTGTGGGATTATTGGCTTCTGAAGGTAGGCTGCAATTGTTTCAAATATAATTGCACACACTGGAGTTTGTAATAATAGTTCACTATAGTTTCTCGGGCCATGGGGCCTATTTCGTAACTTTTTTAGCAAGTTGTTGGAAGTGATTACTATTAGTTTAGGGGCTACAGTCAACATAAATAGACAATTAGACTTGGGTGTCCTCAAACTTAAGTGCTGCATATCTCTCGATTCCGCTCGTGCTGATAAGACTATTTAAAATTTTACCGTATTTAGTTATCACGACATCGGGTTGTGAAAATGAAAAAACCCGATCTTCAATAACTTTTCCTAAATCTGAAGCAGCCAAAACTCCACCATCGCTGATTCGTCCAATGTTCCCGATATCCACAAAGTTGAATTTGTAAAATGCATCGCAAGATACCAACAAAACAATACTATGGTGTCAGGTTTTGCCACTGAACGCTGGAAATGTATCCGGACGTACGTGGACAGGGCCGTACGGTACTGGGTACTGCTAATTGATGGCTCCTCATTGGAAGCCATTAAGAATGCTGGTTTCGTGGGCTATACTGGAGTGGACAAGGGTTCCTTCAAACTCCTTCAGAACACGGAAACCACTAAAACCACTGTAGCCGAGTCTGCGGCGGGGGGTGGGACTAGCGAGATGGGGGATCTCGCGGAGGAGCTCTCTGGTGTCGCTCTAGGCACAGAGGGGGAGGGGGGGGTGGCTCATTCGGAAGTCTGTTCTTCCATGGATGAGTCCACCCTACTGGAAGAATCGGATGGGACCCTTCGGGGTTCAGCCGATGAGCGTTCTAGTGGTCCTGGTGAGGGGGAGGATCTTGGGACTGGGAGCTCGCCTGTCGGGGGGGGAGGTGCCATTAGCCCTCTCGGGACCGATGAGGTGTAGCTAGGTCCCTTCTGAACCCCTCTCTTAGGGACCATGGGGACGCTACGTGCAATTCAAATCAACTTGCACCATAGTAAGGCGGCCTCTGCGGTACTCTGCAGGAGGTTTGCTATAGAGGGTCTTGATCTGGCCCTCATACAAGAACCGTGGATTTGCCATGGCAAAATCCTCGGTCTTGACGCGGCGGGGTCATTATTCTATGACCAAACTGCTGCTAGACCTAGGGCGTGTATTTTGGTTCGGAGGGATCTTTGTTGTATCTCTCTACCGCTGTACACATCCCAGGACACGGCGGCCGTGAATCTAGTCCTGGCCACTGGGCATGCCAAGTTGACTATCACGGCTGCCTCCGCATACTTTGCCCACGACGCGGACTCTCTCCCGACAATTGAGGTGATCAATTTGGTCAATCAATGTGAAAAGAGAGGGGACAAACTAATCATTGGCTGCGATGCCAATGCTCATCACATCACGTGGGGCAGCTCTGACTGCAACAAGAGGGGTGATGATTTACTAGAATATTTAGTTGGTTGTAAACTCTATATTCTTAATCAAAACAATGAACCTACTTTTGTTACTTCTAATAGAAGGGAGGTCATTGACCTCACGCTAGCCACAGAAAACCTCGTGTCTTCCGTGTCTAACTGGCATGTGTCAAATGAACCGTCTCTGTCGGATCATAGGCACATCTGCTTTACTGTCGCGATTACTTCTGTCCCGGCGGGGACGGAGATACGCAACCCAAAACGGACTAATTGGGCCGGCTATAGGGAAGACCTAATCCTACGCTACGGAGGGGGTCACACTCTTAAACTTACTTCACCTAAGGATCTTGATCGGGCTGCTGGTGATTTACAGTGCTCCATCATGGAGTCGTTCCACCGGAACTGCCCACTTAAGACCGTCAACCGCTCGAGGCTTGTCCCTTGGTGGAACGCGGATCTCAGCCGGCTTCGTAAATACACGCGCAGGCTCTTTAACAAAGCCAAGCGCACGGGTGACTGGGCTGGATACAGGCAGTCCCTTAACGCCTACAACAGGGCCATTAGAGCTGCTAAGAAGGACTCCTGGCGGACCTTCTGTGAGCAAATCTCCAATGTCCCTGCCACGGCTAGGGTCATGAAGATTCTAGCGCACGACAGCACACATCGACTTAATGCTATTAAGCTACGGGAGGGTGTGTACACTAAATCTGGGGCTGAGACTCTCAAGCATATGCTGGAGGTCCATTTTCCTGATTCTACTTTTATTAATCCAACAAACCCTGACTCTCTCTACCCTGTCCTGCACAGGGCTAAGAGGGAAGACTGGCTTGTAGCCAGACAGGTTGTCACGATTCCCAAGCTTCGGTGGGCTGTCAACTGTTTTGAGCCCTACAAGTCTCCGGGACCCGATGGGGTCTTCCCTCTGCTTTTGCAGGAGGGCTTAGACCACATCGCCTCTCCGCTATGCAAGATCTACAGACTTTGCATTGCTCTCGGTCACATACCTCGTGACTGGAAACGCTCTAGGGTCATCTTTATTCCCAAGCCCGGGAAGGCTTCCTATCTCGAGGCGAAAGCATTTAGACCCATATGCCTGACCTCCTTCTTCCTCAAAATTCTGGAGAAGTTGGTGGACAGGTACATCAGAGACGAGGTACTTTCGATAACTCCTCTCTCTTCTTCACAATTTGCCTACCAAAAAGGCAAATCCACTGAGACGGCCCTTCACGGCCTTACGAATTGCCTGGATAGGGCATTCGAGTTTCAGGAAATTTCACTGGCTGTCTTCCTCGATATCGAGGGGGCCTTTGACAAAGTCTCTAGCTCGGTTATTACTGAAGCTGTTGAGAGATTTGGCATCAGCGCCACTCTTGGCCGCTGGATCAAGTCCATGCTTACCGACCGCGAGGTGTCGGCGTCCCTCCTTGGGGACTCTCTAGGGGTGACTACCAGCAGGGGCTGCCCTCAGGGTGGAGTGCTCTCCCCCCTGTTGTGGTGCCTGGTGGTGGACGAGCTCCTGGGGAGGCTCGGGGGTGCTGGGGGCTGTTGCTGCTTCGGGTATGCGGACGATGTAGCGATAGTCTTTACGGGGAAGTTCCCGGATACTGTTACCGCGCTTATGAGATCTGCTCTCTCTAGCGTGGAGCAATGGTGTCAGGCGGTTAACCTCACCGTTAATCCTGATAAAACTGTCCTTGTTCCTTTTACGAGGAAGAATACTAAGGATCTGTTCAATGATATCTCTTTCTTTGGCCAGGTCCTGACAAAGTCCTCCGAGGTGAAATACCTGGGGGTGACTTTTGATTGTAGACTCACATGGAAGCCGCATCTTGATCGGTGTATTAAGAAGGCCAAGATGCTCTTCTGGAGGACCAGGAGCTCTGTCGGCCAGACTTGGGGCCTCAACCCCAAGGCTGTACACTGGCTCTATACTGGGATCATCAGACCCATACTATCTTACGGGGCACTTGTCTGGTGGACAAGGGTCCGGCTTAAGACGGTGCAGGCTGCCCTGCGCAAGCTTCAAAGGCTTGCCTGCATTGGTGTTACGGGGGCCATGAGATCGACCCCAACTGCTTCCCTGGAGGTGCTCCTTGACATGCTTCCTCTTCATCTCTTCATTGAGGAGGAGGCTGTCATGGGAGCCTACAGGCTCAACATTAGTGGCTGTTGGGTTCCAAGACTTTGGGATTACAGCCATACGAAGCTCTTTCGGGAGTACGCCGCACTTGAGCCGTCGCTTACGATGTGCTCTGACAAAACCGTTACCAGTTTTGATTTCACTAAGCCATTCAGTATCCACTTCCCCAGTCGGGCAGAGTGGACTAACCTGCTGCCTCTTGGCACTGGGGGTGAAACCATTTGGTTCACCGATGGCTCCAAGACTGATTCCGGCGCTGGCGCCGGCTATTACTGTCAAACCACAAGGGTCGGCTTTTCTGCTTGCCTGGGCACCTTCGCTAGTGTGTTCCAGGCTGAAATTGCCGCGATCTGTTATTGCGCAGATTACTGTATTAACAAAGGGTATACCGGACGGACTGTGAGAATTTATTCTGACAGTCAGGCTGCCCTGAACGCTCTGAACCAGTGTCAGATTTCTTCTCAACTGGTGCGTAGCTGCCTCGACCTGCTAGCGCGACTGGCATCCTGCAACAGGGTTCTGCTGTACTGGGTGCCAGGGCATAGCGGTTATTATGGCAATGAGCAAGCCGATAGATTTGCGAAAAGGGGTGCGGAGGCCAAGCTCTTGGGGCCGGAGCCGGCCGTCCCCATCCCCTACAGGCACGTCAAACGGTGTCTGCATGACAGGTTGACTGTCATACAAAATCAGCTCTGGCACAGCATGGAGGGCCAGAGACAGACAAAGTTGTTTGTCGATGGTCCCTGCAGGTCTCGTGCTAGGGACCTAATTTCGCTCGGCAGATGGGATATTAGGCTGGCCACCGGTCTTTTGACCGGGCATTGCCGGCTTAATAGGCACCTCCATCTGATGGGTTTTGCCGACGACCCTCTCTGTAGGTCGTGTCAGGAGATGGAAGAAACATCCGCCCACGTACTTTGCGAGTGCGACTACTTCGCCTCGCTTAGATTAGAATATTTTGATTCACACACCCTGGAACCCTCGAGGGTCTCCTCTCTCACGGTGGAGCGAATTCTTCGCTACGCTGCAGCTACAGGCCTATTCAAGGCCTGATTACGAGGATGCACAATATGCCTTTGGCATCGGTGCTAGGGCGCGTACCCTCCTCATCAACAATAATAATAATATCACGACATCGGGTTGTGAAAATGAAAAAACCCGATCTTCAATAACTTTTCCTAAATCTGAAGCAGCCAAAACTCCACCATCGCTGATTCGTCCAATGTTCCCGATATCCACAAAGTTGAATTTGTAAAATGCATCGCAAGATACCAACAAAACAATACTATGGTGTCCTTTGTAGTTAAAGTACTGGTAGTTAAAGTACTGGTGGGGCAATCAGCTGAATGTGTTTCCCATCTATGGCACCGGCGCAGTTGGGAAAGTTCCATTTCTTGAAGAAGTTAAGTGCAGTGGACATGATTGATGTTTTGGATAATGGTGGTATAAATATCGGATGCAGAACTTCCCAAAGTACGTTACACGTTTCCGGAACTATTTTGGCCACTGTTAATTTTTCCATGCGAAATGCGAGTGATAAGAAACGTTAGCTATCCCCGGTTAATAAGTACCTAGTGTTTGGACGTTATATGCTATAATATTTTAATAAACAATGTAAAATTCAATTTCTTACCTCAGGGTTAAGTACAACCTTTCTTTCGCCGATATAGTTTTTCGCAAATGAGTGCTTTCCTTTCTCAGTTGATTTTCAACTAGTCCAAGTAAATAATCGAATTGAGCTGGCATCATTCGACAGTACTCTATGTACAGTGGGTCACCGTGAATTTCATTATAGAGTCTCAATTTAGGGATCAAATTGTGGAAGTCTCCGTCTGTCTGTCGGTCAGAAAATACTTCCCTAACCCATATTCTTCTTTTTTACTACGTCTTTTTCGATGGTTTAATAAAAGCAGCGAGAAAATTACTGAATTGTTTAGTGCCAACTGTCTATGAACTCTACACATCGGCGCCATCTTAATTTGCTACTACTTCTCTCAAAAAATGACGTAATTCAACGCCACATCTGATTGGCTGCGAGGCCGCGAGCGACACGAAAATCTTTGACATTTCAAAGATTTTTTCTTTACTCGGCGTTCGGCGCGAGCGAAGCGCGCGAACGAATTTCCTGTGTGTGTACGAGAAGCGTAATTCGCGCGCGAAGCGAAAAAAACAGGCTAGGGTGGACGGCCCTTTAGACCGGCATTACTTCTTTAAAAAGTACTTTAAACATAGCAAAAAGATGTAGTGCCTACAGAAGCATACGATCAAATACAAAATCACTATAAGACCATTCTCAGGTATACTAAATATTGTTAACTAAGTTTGCACAAGTTAATAGATTCGGTCACTTCATAGTCCACCACAAAAATTCATACAAAAATCAAGAATTTCATATATGTCCTTCAGCTCAAGTTATGAGAGTGAAAAAAGTGGGAAAGTAAAGTCAAATGGGCTAAACAAGACACGTTAGTCAAACTGGGATGATACTGGCGTGACTGAATAGTCTCTCCGGTGTATTGGATTGGACTATTTATTATTTTGAATGAAGAATTTCCTCCCAAATATTAAGCGATTTTTTATCACAAACTATGATTAAAGGCTAATGCATAATTTTTCAAAACGATACCGCTCAATCTTGCAATCATAAGATGTCGCCACACAACAGGAACTTTATATAAAAGTCGACAACCTGAGAATGAAAAACCATAAAGACTGCTCTATTTCCATAAGCACTGACGTTAAAACGTTTTCGAAAGGGTATAATATTAATTCGTGCCACAAAAAAAGTAACCCTCGTAGACTCAGAAAATGAGTTGAAACACACAAAGAGTATCTTAGAACTGCGCCTATTAATTCCTCGCTTGGATGCATGCACTATGCTAAGATCGATCCATCTAATTAAAATTTTAAGCATCTAAATAAAATATACTTTATAAAAGCGTCAAAAACACTAAAAATTGGCTGCTTAGCAACGAACGACCCGAGTTCCGGCAACAGTGGAAGAGTAGTCGATCCCGAAATAAAATTTTCGGCCAAAGAAGGGCAGGACCATTATCCCAGCTCGGATTCCATCAAAATTAACAACTTTAGGCAATTCATGGTTTCAATATTCACGCCACAAATTATAAGAATCATTACAAAGCGAAATCTCGAAAAACAAGTTCAAACACGCAAATGATTTTCTTAGCAGTTTACTTCAAATTATTCTGCTGGGTGATACTGCCCAAATTGAGAAGGAACCAAAATACCTGAATGCTTCCCATTACATTTAAGAAGCAATAATAATGAACGTCGAAACAGAAAACTACTACAGAACACCTTTCATGGAAGTAAGTTTAAAGCATTTCATGATTTACTGCTCAAAGTTAATGTTACTAGTCCAATCGCAAGGATTTCCTTGAACTAAGATAATTCGCTAGATTAGATTCGGTTGTTGTCTTTCATAAGCTTCAGCTGAGTGCGTTACATTTTAACAGTTATCGCCATATGTTTTTCGAATGAACAAGGAGAGAAAATTGGCTACATGATTAAATTCCTGCACGTTCTTCAAATATTAGACAATATCAAGTAATTAAGCGTAATGTTATTGGTCTGCTTTTATGCTTTTCGTAATAACCGCAATCATTGATATCTTTTTCAGCGTTACTCTTATCCCGAATGCGGATGAGTTTTGGGAGGCGAAAGTTAATAATTCGTGGAATGGTCTTCTAGGAATGCTCGAAAGAAATGTATAATTCCAAATAAATTCTGAACCAAGAATTCATTCTCGATACTGAGAATATGTTAACATGGCTTTATCTTCTTCGTAATGAAATTTCAAGGTTTTGCTGTAAGGTTGGAATTGAACGTTATGTCATTTTCAAATTAAATTTTCGTTAAAATAATTAGCTGTTAGTCTTATTTGAAGATTAATTGAATTAGAATTCAAGCCTTGCCATATTCTTATAGCAATACTAGTTAGTTCTTGGTCAACTTCTTTCAACATTAATTGAGTTCACGTTTCGAATACACAGGAGGGAGATATTTCGCTAATACCGATGGTATTAACCACATATCGTTTCAATGCCTTTCCATCTTCACACCCATTTTTGACTTCGAGGCTCCAAGTATTATTCGGAACAAACCAAGCAAATGGAAACAATATTTTCTCTGTTGTCAATAAATGGGTAACTTGTCTTTCCTAATTTCCACATGAAATTTTAATGAGACGTAAAGTTTCACTTTCCTGAAGTTTATCAGTAAACAGGAGCAAGCTTTCTATTGTAGATTACACTGGAAATTCTCTGCAAAAATATGTTTCGTTTGGTTTATAATTTTATGCATGTTGAAGCAGTTGACTTATGTGTTTAAATTTAAAATATCTAGATAATTGTGGCATCCGTTGGTGTCATTCTGCTGATTTACATGATAGGGACACTAAACTCTAAATTCGGGAATTGTAAATCGGAACTTCCCTTCATGTTTTTGCTGCAATGCCTTCTGGGAACGAGTAAGAAGTAGAGTAAGACTATTCTCATTTCATAACTGAAATCAAATTCAATCTCAGGTCCTCAAAGTTTGAATTGCAACGGAGTTTCTCGTTTTCTTTCTGTCTCGTGGAGTCTGGCGTCTTTCGTTCTATTGGTTTTCCTGTCGTCGGAAATGACGTCACAGTATTCGAGTAAATCGGAAGCGCTTCCCTTCGACACCATCGACGATGTATTTCAGTTTCCTAATGCTAAACCTTTGCTAATAAAAAACGGTGCAGTTACCAGTATCATTCAGGTCAGGTTAATATAAGAATTACACGACACTTTTTCAATCGATAAATAAAAGTCCCTCGTTGTTGTCCTCTTAAACCTATTTAATTTATTTTCGATTTAGAAAAATGCACTGATTAACATGGCATATGCGGAAGTAGTAAAGCGAGCTTTTGCGACCGCAGATTTATGGCATCTGACATATGACACTTTAGTGGAAAATGACGACATTCATTCGGGAATTGAAAATCGAGAAAGATTTATAATTTCTGAGAATGTTCTTCGCTGGAATGTAATAAAGAGAAGATACGCCGAGACTGGAAGACGGAAAATGAAACTAAGCCAGCCTTTAGCGATAACCCACTTGGTGTTGTATTTCAAGAAAAATATTTCGCCAACTTTTATGAAGACCATCAACAGAAGGTTAGTGTCCCCTTCGAAGTTTTACGTTTATGGTCAAACTAATTTCAGCATATTTGACAGAATGCGCCAACTGACCGAGGGCGATGTCTTGGAGGATCTGAAACCATCTCTGAAAAATAAATTGCATCCATGTCAGAAAAGGGAAACCCCTGATGCGTTCGTCGTCATCAACGTCTCCGCTTTCATGGGCATTTTTCGCGTCTGTTTCTTCGGGTTCTCCGCATCCCTCATCACTCTCGTTCTTGAAATATACGTTGACATGTTAAAAAGTTAACACGGTAGCGCCTCACCATACCAGAGTCTGACCTTTGGACTGACATTACTACTACAAATATAATAGTGTCTAGAAAAGCATAATCATCACCAACAAAATCGCGTTTTGACCTTTCTCGGGTCTACTGAATATTTTAAGTACTGCAATAATTAAAAGATGTTAGTCCGCTACACGGTTCTCCACTGAAATTCATATAGGGTCCTTCAACCGCGGTCCGAAAGCACCCAATGTACTTTTAGTTTGTAAATAAACTTATTTGATTAATTGCATTAAGTATCAGTTTCTTATTAAAACAAACCAAAAGTAACAATTAAAACACCTTGGATCCAAAATTTAACATTTAGGGACTTTATCATCAACAACCCGACAATGAAAAAAAAAACCATTATTTCCGCTCTGTTTCCATTAGAATTGAAGTAAACAAGATTAATGGTTCGAAAGGGTATAATATTCACTCATGCCACAAATTAAACGCAACCCCACAAAGGCTCGGAAAATAAGGTGAAACACGCAAAACAGTTTCCTACGACTGCGCTTTTTAATTCTTTGCCTGAGTGCACTCGG
This sequence comes from Phalangium opilio, assembly GCA_019434445.1. NCBI lineage: Eukaryota > Metazoa > Arthropoda > Arachnida > Opiliones > Phalangiidae > Phalangium > Phalangium opilio. The sequence continues at coordinate 187,033 of JAEQBA010000042.1, read as the reverse complement.
AATGCGAGAATCGATCCTTACAAGCTAATTTAAACTCGCCATCAAAATAATTCTGCAGTTTAACATCCACTAGTGAGCGCTAACTTGAGAACGAGTTTAAGGAAAAATACTTCATACGTTTGCAATTTATGGGGTTTTTTTGCATAACTGTACCAAGAACAACTAATAGTATTGAGTTCAAAACCAACTATACTGCCCCTTTAATTGAAGTAAGTCTTAAACATTTAAGTGTAAAATACTTTGTTAAGGCTCGTTTGCATGTGCGCGAGAATTAACCTTAAAGCGGAGAGTAGAAGTTGAAAGTCGAATCTTTTTCTCGTGCCTACAAAAATCGAGTCTGCCAAAAGCGTTTGTTCCCGCTGCTCCACCCGCTCCTTCGTTCATACGAGCTAGGCGGTAGCATGAGCCTAGATTGCAGAGTTGTCTTTCATTCGGAAGTAAACAACTAAAATGGCGTCGACTGTCGTTAGTTAACTTCTGCTTAAAAAGAAACTATTGCTTCTCAGTAGGTAGGAAATGGGCGTTCTAACTCAGTGGTATTCAATGGTATCGATGGTATCAATGGTATCGACGCCATTTTTTTTCTGGGCGCCATTTTTTTTCTGGACCCCATTTTTTTCTGGGCGCCATCTTGTTTTTCTCTGACGTCATCGTTTCTTCTCGGCGCCATTTTATCTCTGACGTCATCGTTTCTTCTCGGCGCCATTTTGTTTTTATTTGGGCTGGAATTTTGAAAATGTTAGGTCTTATCTGACTTCAAACAAGACCAAAGTTCGTTGTGATATTCAAAATCTCGGGCTTCAATCATTTGCTGATAAGGCAAGCAATCAAAGATTAGGTAGATAAACCACAGTTATAATATTTTAGAAAGTGAACGTCTTATATACTAAGATATTTTGGGAATGGTGGCAGACGAAATACATTCTGATTAAAACCTTAATATTAATTAATGTATACTATTAATAATAATTGTTTTGACTTAAAAGGGTGCAACGCACGCTAACTTAAATAATTGTCGAAGAAAATAATTAATATTAATTATATTTATTTAAATATTTAAGAAAAACTGGAAACTCAAAAAACTTTCAAGGACCAAAAAAAATAAACGCCATAAGTAATTTTCAAGAACAATTCGATTTTCCGAAGCATTTTATCATGAAATTAATTATATTTTAGGGAGTATTTGTTAAAGGATCACTATTGAACATTTTAAATATTCAAACTTTAAAATTTCACAAGCCAGAAACAAAACTGTTTCCGTCAAGGTGCTTACAAGTTAGTAAGAATCGACACGAAATCCCTTCAAAATAATGAATTTCAATGTGAAATGTTTTCTCAAAATGTAATGTTCTTGAAAACGTTTCGTAGTAATTTAGACGAAATAATAAGATTAAGAGTAAAATCAGTTGATTGAATTAAATTGTGACCAAAGTTTCAACAAATAAAAATAATTAAAAAAAAATTCAATATCTGAACTCTTTCATATCGTTTGTTTTCTCGCCGTTGGTCCAAAATAGGATTTTTTAATCTATGTCATTTCAGTCTTAATTTTAATTGTGCTGAGAAATTGGAGTGTGTTATAACTCTTACCAAAATGAAATGTGCATAAATCTATTTAACAAGCTGTTGGTAAAATCATAATTCCAATCAGCTTATGTAAATTCCCTCTAAGAAAACTATGGACGCGTAGATTATGGCTAAAAAATCACAACATAATCCTAACCTAGCGTAGCATAAAATTAACCCTAACCGTATCCAAACCTACCCATGCCAGTTCTATCACACCATAAATCAAAGGTATGTTATCGATTGGGCGTGTTATCAAAACAGCATTGCCCAAAACGGCTTTTTCATAAACGCGTTTGCCATTATAGCCATTTCTAGTTTCAGCGCATTTTGATTACAGCGTTTATATCTTGAGCCTTGTTTCGTATTGTTGAAGGTATAAGTATTAGAGCTCGGCATTATCTATCCATTATCCACGTTATTTTATCCATAATCCAGAATCATAAACAGAAGTTGTATGTTAAATCGAATTATGTCCACAACATTTATCTATAAATAATCGATTATTCACTAATTTACGGATAACGGATGAATAATTCCGAACTCTAATTAGTATTGATTTCAGCTTTAGGTTTGAATTTTAATGGTTGTCAAACAAACAGTTTCGTGGTCTAGTGTGTTAATGCGTTTTAATGTTTGGTTGGGATGGGTTATTAGAACTCCTATAAACTTGGGATTTCCTTTAGACCGTTGAAATGTCCTAGCCATAAAAGCTCTGACCCAACTGTTAAGTTTGCTGACAGTGATACCGACTTTGAAAAGTAACTGAGCAAACGCTTTTTTAAATATTCATCTTCAGTCGGCTTTTTAAATTTTTAAAGGTGGTTTCATCGACTTACATAAGTTGGTTTCATCGACATACATAAGTTGGTTTCATCGACTTTTAAAGATCGGTTACATCAAAGTTTAAAGAAAATGTCAGTTCCTGTTGCACCCGTAACATTCTGGCTAATCTTTACCCACGAATATTACTTTGCCAATCAGAACTCGACCATGAGGGCTGAGCTGAGACTAGCCTTTGCTAATGTTAGAGGGCCAGTCAACTCCACCTCTCGATTATGTGGCAAAACTTTAAGCTAATCCAAAGCCGAGATTTCTTTAAGTATCGACGAAACCGACGATTAAATGTTCATTTTTGCGGCATTTTAAAGTCGGTTTAGTAAACTATTGAAACTTCGTTTCCTCGTTTGTTTGGATGAGTTATTAATTTTCTTACATAATGATGAAGGGCTGACTTACACGCTGTATAATGAGTCGCTTACCGATGAATCTGTCTTGTGGCCGGCTAGCTTTTTTGAGCGGTTTTACCGATCACTTAATGGTGGTCTTAGCAATCTTTTTATAGTAGGCTTACGAAAGAGACTTTTTATGGTGACAGAGTTGCTAGTTAGTTTTGAACCTACCAGCCAATAACATTCTTAAAACGGCTTAAAACTCGCTAATTTTTAATTTATAAGTCTAACCATAGAAAAATAATTTTATTAGAAGGATTAAACTCCATGTACTATTATACAATTACAATGCATCTTAAACATTGAAAAATCTCTCCGGTTTATTTATTAACTCAATACACTATAGTGTAGGAATGAAGTCATGAGGGCCGATATGATCATAAATCGAGATCTTAGCTATTCCAAATGGTCGGTAGGTAATTGAAATTGGCTTTCGAAAAAACGCGTCTCAGATGGTAAGGAGTCTAAAAGTCCACAGGATCTTTGATATCACAGGTCTATTATATAAGGGGACCTTATATAATAGACTTATGTTGATATGGTAAGCCCAGTTTTAAATGTACTATCATCCAGTTCCTATTGTTGGTCATCACCGCCGACATTAAACCAGTGTAAGTAGCTGGACTTGTATCAGAGTCGGAATATAGACGAAAGTGCCGCACGACTTGAACATCAACCGACTAACCTACATAGAAACGAAACAAAGCGAAGACCATTTTCTGTACATAAAAGTGTTGAAATGTTTTGCTAATAATCAAACATAATAGGAAAATTTCTTCTTTTGCTGTCTTAGCCGCGTGGATATATCTAACGAACATGGTGTAATAAACATTTTTAATTGCCGATTTTTATGTAAGCCTTTATGTTCCCATCTCACATGCAGATCACGGTTATTATAAAAATTGCGCAGTTTCTATGTCTCCTTATTCCAAGGAGGAACTACGAGCAAAAGTCACGCAAACCACGTAAAGCGAATCGTTAATACACGGAATTCAAAATTTGTATTCCTGACACTTTTACTTCAACTGTCACCCAAGTCGCCTCAACCTATCCAATACAATCGAACTTAGAGCGTATAATTTTACGGAGTTGACTAATTAATATAGTATTAATAAAAACTGCCTTTGTAGACAAAGCCACGAAATAAAAGTAAACAAAATTGATTCGCTGAAGTTACAGATATTAAAATTTTCAGTTTTGAAGGCATGACTATAAATTATCATTTACTTGAAGAAAAAACTTATCATCGCTTAGTTTTTGTTTCGAATGTCGCGCCGAAATTTTGAGCTTTGAACAGTTTTTAGAAATTTTGTCCATGTAAAATAAATATCAAATAATCCCAAAATATAAATAAATGTATAGGACTAAAATTTACGAAAATATACCAATGTAAAAAAATATACGCCACTTAAAATAGATAACAGCTAAAAAACCTTTGCTGTTTAAAATCAAAAATGGAAATTTAAAAAAAATGGACACGTGACCAAAAGGGTATCGCGTCTCTTCCTAGTGGGCTCTCAGAGCTCAGTCTCGACAATACCTCCAACACGAGAAGTTCAACAAATATTTACCTTGCTAAATTAAACTATTACCTGCCAATAAAGTTGCAAAGTTTCGAAAGCAATCCTTATTTTACCAAAATTTCCGAAAAATATATATTAAGACTAGTCAATTTTTCAGTCGGTTAATAAGTTCGTTCAAACAATATTAGTTCTCTCAACAATCCAAATTCAACGAAGCTATTCGCAACAGTTTTATCAAAGTACCATTTACTGAAAATATATTTTATGGAATTAGTGGATTATCTAATTTTAAATGGTTGGTCAAGTGTACATTTTATAATCTATTGTCACAATTAACAGTGATATGTATATATCTACTTTAAAATATATAGTGCAACGAAATAAGCTTAATTCTTCTCAATTCCAAGTATTTTAAACGTTCAAAATAAGCTTAATTCTTCTCAATTCCAAGTATTTAAAACGATCAAAATAAGCTTAATTCTTCTCAATTCCAAGTATTTTAAACGATCAAAAACTATTATTAGTCGAAATTACTATTTCTTTAAAAATCCCTGAAAAAATCCTCTTTCATCATAGATCTAACACTGAGAGAAAAAGATGAGTGAAAATTAGGTTGATAAATGGTGTTTTCGTGTAAAACGAAGATAACTATTATATAAAATTAATTATCGTTTGTCTTTAAAATTGAAAATTTTAATTTCTTTTACTTCAGCAAGTCGATTTTGTATACTTATCTTTTACCTTTTCTATCCATTGTCTACATGGGCAGTTTTTTTATTACTATCTGTTTCTTCATTCTTAATTTATATTAGGCTACGTATGTTGAGAAAGTGACGTGTGTTTTAAACCTTACTGAAAAACGTATGTGCTAAATTATATATAATATACCCCTAACCTAACATGAACTATCGCACCATAAAACCAATGGGATCAAGAACCCGATCCTTACTCGTTGATGATCTACAGTGTGGACGAGATCAGACCAACACCTTCCATTGTGAACAACCCCCAAAACCCCCAAAAAATGACGTCACTACACTAAATTTAGACCTCATTACAGGGTGGAATAAATACGTTTTTAAGTTCAGGTTTATTGTACGCAAATGAGAAGGTACCAATGCAATATTGGGGAATATGCGTGAATGAAACAAAATTTTCAGAAGAACAGTCCTAGTATTAGCTTTTGAACTTAAGACACAAATTATAAACTCTAATCTGTTTGGTAAACACCTCAACGAAAAGGATCAATGTGCCTACCAACGTAATCGAGGCACTCTTCAAGACAACTAACCATATCTTGCAATACATTTGCAAGCACTAAACTCATGAAACCGAAAGACAGAGTAAATGTCTCCAGTGGTGTTTTCATCGCAAAAGATGGGTCCAATAATTTGGTGTCCAAGAATGACAACCAAACAATTTAACTTGCATCGCATTTGATTTTCATGGTGTAACCATTTGGAATAGACTTGCTTTTTTCTAAGACACATGACTAACTACTGTAATACGAACTTAGCCGCTACACTAACGATCTTGAATAAAGGGACCTGCAATACCTCAACGTTGAGTATGCAGAGTGATTCAGAGATATATGCGTTCCTTGTAACAGTAGATTCTTGGCAAAATTTGGAGTTGAAATTTCCTGAGCGGTTATGTTCTAAACCGAACTGTTAAAGAGTTACAAGGCCTTAAACTCCGGGCCCATTTGGGTACTTATACTCCCTTCAGAGGTATTGTTCGTTAAGACATTCCCGAACCGCACGGCTGTAGAGCGCGGGAACACCATCCTGCAGAATCCACATGCACTTATTCCCATTTAATCTAAGTAACCTTACTATAAATAGCTGAAAACTTTACACAACTATAACGATAACCCTACATTAGTTAGAAAATGGAATTAGGCTTAGAAATTTTTAGAAGTTAGTTTTAAAATTATTAACGTCATAAGCGTGACACTCTTTTCTACTTCTATAAATTCAAAATTTATACGTTGATCATTATTGTATCAGTTCACGAAATTGTTCGTATTTTACGCGAATTGAAATTCCATTCTCTTCTAAAACAGTAAAATAAATTAACTTGTTTTTCAACCAGCACGAAAATATGATGAAATAGCTTTGCAGTTGGACGTGAAACGTCAGATTTTTTTTACATTGTCGGCCAGCGTTATTACGTTTTCACTTTGCGTAGTTGTTGAAAATAAGATAATGTTCCGAGCGAGGATCAGCTGGCTGACCTACTGACCAAGCCGTTATCAAAGGAAGTTTTCGAGCGTTTTAGATGGAAGCTAAACTTACGTGACCATTCTGAAGTCAACATTAAGGGCGAGTGTTGAAAATAAGATAATGTAGACTTATGGTAGAACAAAATATGTTTTATTTGTTTATCGTTATCTTAAGATGTTTTTCAATATATCAAACTGTTAGTTATGTTTTAAAACTTTGTATATATACCCTAGCAAATTTCTAAAACACTTACTTCTCGTTCAGACGTTATAATGTTCAATTAAGAAATCAGTTACCACTTTCTATACCTCGTCTTTATTTGGATGCTTTGCTAAGCGGAGCATAACTCTAACAGGTTATGGGCCCAGCATGCTTCCACTGCGCCAAGTAGAACTATTTTGTGGAGTGCGCGTTTGGACCGTCTCTGATTCCTGTTTCGTGAAAAATGGATGGTCTTCTTCGTAGCGAGATTGATAAGCTAAGTGGTCCAAAGAACTGGAGAAGCTGGAAACGTCAAGTCAGCGATGCCCTTACGATTCGACATGTCATTGGCATAGTTAAGAGTAGTTGGACAGAGCCACTCATGTCAGAAGGCGACACTTACTTAGCAGACCTGAAGAAGTTCCGGATAGCTTTCAGTACAGCCCGTACCACTATATGATCATTCATCTCAAGCAAGGTTCAGAACATGATAATGAATTGTGACACTCCTCGAGAAATGTGGGAGAAACTGTTGGAAGTCTATGAACAGAAGTCCTCAAACCGTCAAAGCAACAAAATCTCCAGAAACTGATATGGCCACTCATCTCGCCCAGATGCGTTCCTTGTGGTCCGATGTACTGACGACAGCAAAAATGGAGAAGGACACTGCGTTTGATGAATGTACTCTGGTGGCGTGTATCTTCGAGTCCCTGCCTCAGGATGAATACAGAGAGTTCAGTATGCTGTGGGATACGTTACCCGACACGAAACAAACGGTTGATAAACTCAAACGACTGCTAATTGGACGGACTACGAGGGATGATAATACTTTTGGAGAATCGTCAGGTCTGGTAGTAAATCAGAAACAAGTCAACGATCCGCCGAAGGGAAACCGTAAAAAGGCGGTCAGGAAATTTACTTGCTACAACTGCAACAACCTGGACATATCGCAAGAAACTGCCGAGAGCCAAAAGAGGAGTCACCTAATAGTCCTAAACTCATGAAAGATAGCCCGAGTGGAGGACGTTTCGCAGCGAGCTGCCTTGTTATTCGGAAACCAGAATCTCCATGGTATTTTGATTCCGGAGCAACACAACACATTACGAATGACGCTACGAAGTTTATCCGGTTCCTGAAGTTTGACAAAGCGGAATGCTTTGAAGTCGGAAACCATGCAAAGATGTTTGCTGAAGGCGAAGGAGACATTGTCTTTCTTCTCTACAGCGGAAAAAAAATTCGTAAAGAAGTCCACTCAAACGTATGGTACGTGAAGAACTTCGCATGTAATGTCTTCTCACTCAGCAACAAGAATCTCGAATTTTCGGCTACATCTAACTCTTGTGGACTTTATGAAATCATCCAAGGAATCAAACATCTTCGTCAACCGGCAAAAGTGGAGTCATTGTATCGATTGGAGATCGAGGTTGAACAGCCAGCAAATTCCGCTCACGTCGCAGAAGTTCCTAAGAAAAACGAAACGGCCGATCTTCAAATCTGGCATGAAAGACTGGGCCATCAAAACAAGAATCATGTTGCTGCTATGTTAAGAAACCTTGGATATGCGGTTGTCGAGATGGAAACTGGAAGACGATGTGAAGGCTGTATCTACGGCCAGATGACCAGACACAGTTTCGGAACAAGCGCAGACAAATCCACGAAACCAGGAGAACGGATCCATTCAGACCTTTGCGGACCTTCTCCGACATCGTCGATAAAAGGAAAGCTGTATTACTTGCTCTTTAAAGATGAGTATTCTAGTCTCCGAGTAGAGTATTTTCTGACTAAGAAATCTGAAGTCGTTGAACGTTTCAAAGATTTTTTGGCCATTTGCAAGAACTACAAGCACACGGTGCGAGAATTGGTGACCGACAATGGGACAGAATATATCAACGACGAATTTCGTCATATAACCACGCAGGAGATCGGCTTAAAGCATCGTACATCTATGCCATACACGCCGGAGCAGAATGGTGTAGCGGAGAGAGAAAACCGAACTATTACGGAGTCCGTAAGAGCTATGTTACACTCAAAGCCGCAACTACCTCAAAACTCTGGGCGGAAGCAGTGAATACGACAACCTTGATCCTGAATCGTACGGCGCCAACACGAGTCGTCGGGAAGACCCCATACGATTTATGGAGTGGGAAGCCTACGCCGTCCATAAAGCATCTGAAAGTCTTTGGAACAGATTGCTACGTTCATATTCCGAAGGTGAAACGAAAGAAACTTGCAAAGAAAGCGTATAGAGGTTATCTCGATGTCACGACGGCGTTCCTTTATGGAGATCTGGAGGAAGAAATTTATATGCGACAACCCGAGGGCTTTGATGACGGAAGCGGTCAAGTCTGGAGATTGCGAAAGAGTCTCTATGGTCTAAAACACTCCCCGCGGTGTTGGAATAAGAAAATCGACAAGAATCTCCGAGACTATAGGTTCACACAAGTAGACGGAGATCACTTCTTATATGTTCTGTCCACCAAGGATAGATTCCTGATCCTTATCTTGTACGTGGATAACGGATTGATTGCCGGGAAGACCGACGTTGAAGTGGAGGCATTCCTTAAGTTCTTTGGAGTCAAGTTCGAGGTTACAATAAGTCAACCAACAATCTATCACGGTTTGAAGATAGAATATACGATGGATGGAGCGGTTTTTCTCAATCAGTCTGCCTACATCAAAAGGATATTAGATCGTTTCAGTATGTCTGATTGTAAACCAATGACGACGCCTGCTTGCAAGCCTGACCTTAGTGATGACGGACAAAAAGCATTCGACTCAACAATCTATGCCTCATCCGTTGGTAGTCTTCGATACGCAGCTATCGGAACTCGAGCAGATATCGAACTGCGGTGAATCGCGCATCGCAAGCAATGTCAAACCCAACTATTTCTGACTGGACAGCTGTCAAACGAATATTTCGATATTTAAAAGGAACTAGCTCGCTGGGATTGTTGTTTGAGGTGAATGACAATGAAATTATTACACCATAAAGTGACGCTGACTACGGAGGTTGCGAAAGGACCAAACGTTCGACATCTGGAATTGTTTCTTTGATGGGGTCTACACCTGTAACTTGGGCCAACCGACGACAGCTATCTGTATCGCTCTCCACTACAGAATCGGAGTTAGTGGCAGCTACTGAAGCCGCAAAGGACGTTGTCTGGATCGAGGCAATTAAAGCAGCTGTTGGTATCCTCGAGAAGAACCAGGTTCCCGTTCTTCGTATCGACAACGCTGGGACACTCAAATTGATTCGGAATCCGGAGTTCCACCGCAGAACCAAGCATATCAGCATCCGGCAATATTACATTCGAGAACTGGTGCAGAAAGGGACACTCGAAGTGATGAACGCTCCGAGCGAGGATCAGCTGGCTGACCTACTGACCAAGCCGTTAACAAAGGAAGTTTTCGAGCGTTTTAGATGGAAGCTAAACTTACGTGACCATTCTGAAGTCAACATTAAGGGCGAGTGTTGAAAATAAGATAATATAGACTTATGGTAGAACAAAATATGTTTTATTTGTTTATCTTTATCTTAAGATGTTTTTCAATATATCAAACTGTTAGTTATGTTTTAAAACTTTGTATATATACCCTAGCGAATTTCTAAAACACTTACTTCTCGTTCAGACGTTATAATGTTCAATTAAGAAATCAGTTACCACTTTCTATACCTCGTCTTTATTTGGATGCTTTGCTAAGGGGATCACAACTCTAACAGTAGTTTCCGTAAATAATAGAACCAAGGCTTATCAGATAAACTGAACACTGCACTAATTTCGGCCCATCTATTGTCTTTCCTTTTTGGTCATTGTAATCTTTGTGTCCCATAACATAAATAAATGGATTGTTGCTAACATCTTAAATAAACCATTCAGCATTGAACTTGGGCATTCTCAGTAATTTGTAGTAGTTACTGACTCGATTAGGAACGAAAAAACAAAAACATGGCGGACGGCCTCTTCCGAACACGCGTGGTCGAAAATGCCGTCACAACTCTAGCTTATTGCAGATTGGCTCGCGTAGAGCGTTAACGTTGAACGCGGCCCAAAAAATAGAAAGCTAATATCGCCACACTCAACGTAATTTCTGTCCAGCGTAACTATGTTTTTTTTTCGTTTGTCGCTTGACGTCGGGTGAAAAGTCGTGATTTACGCTAAGTGAAAACCATGCTTCAAACTGAAACTTGGAAAAGGCAAACCGTAAAGAGTTAAATAGAATACAAAGTATTATTAGAAGCCACTTAGGTTAACACAATAATTTTTTTTAAAATTTACACGTTTAATTAAACGCTACACGACAAGTTTTGTCTTTATACAGAGGCATCATCAGGTCTGGTTTTGGTTGGTCACCCCCCTGTCGTCGAATTATTAGGATCACTGCCGTACGAAAGTTCAGTTAGGTAGCTAGCAAGGTAATTATCTGATTTAAATATGTTTTTTGTTTACGTTTTTTATTGATGTGAAGGGATTCTCTCAGGCTTAATTTTAGAAATTTCTCAACTATTTTAATTGATTTAGCGTTATCAGAAAGGATTTCGTGGCCATTGTTGTCATTAATGTTCTTAGCTAGCGCAGACGAAAAAGGGTTTTTATTCCTAATGTCATCCATCGGTCCTTCATTGGGGAATATATCGGACCTAAGTCGTAAACTATTATCAGTACTTTGTTTTAGATCTATTAAGATATAAGAATACGCTTTTTCGGTACACTCTTCGTACGTTTCTGTTAGGCGTTTGGTGTCTGTAGGAAAAAGCTGACGACTTAAATAGCGAACCTGGTTATTATCCCTAGGGTTTTTAAACATAACGATATAAGAACAGTTCAATGATATATTTCTAGAATATTTACCTGGGTTAAAGACATTTTGAGACAGCAGTACGATGCTTAAAGATAAATGATGACTCCCGACACAGAATAGATTACTTATAAACTCCTGTTTGGTACAGGTGTTAGCTAGATCGTCTAGGATTAAAAGATTATTTATTCTCTTATCAAAAAAATCAGGATCGTTAGGAATTAGTCCTTCGTGGAATTCAATAGAAAAAAAGAGTTTCAGTTCATCAAAAATGTTCTGATAAACACTATAGCAATAGACTATTCTATCAGGAGGTTTGTCCATGATAATGTCTTTATATTTGAGTAAATTTATTACCCACGTTGTTTTCACCCGAGCTGCTTGGACCAGCCAGTAAAATAGTCATCGGTGTTTCTAAGCGGAGGCGATATTCTAACCCGTTCTCCATTTTTAAAACGTTCTCTAATATCGTCTATGAACTCGTAGTTGACTCGATCTTCGTACGGTATCACTCTCACTTTAACAAGGTGGGAAAACGTGACCCGATGTTTAGTGGTCCGTTTTTTCATTTGTGGTAGCGGACGGGTCGTGATGGCTTAAATATCTTTAACAAATAAGCCCAAAAACTAGGTAAGGAAGGTACCTGCCATTGGAACTTTACATTTTAGAAGAATAACATAAATTTTTAGGGTACCCTCAAGTATAAGATTACGCTTAGACTGCGCCACCTTTTCCATACTAGCTAGTAACCGATCAGAAGTTAATTCATTTATAGCCATGAATCTTAAATTGATAGGGTTCTCTAAAGCGTCAGAGCTCAGGGCGAATCTTATTAAATTATATTCTTCAGCATTTCGCGTAACATGAGTTATGAGAGAATTCAAAATTTGGGAAAGTTGATCGTGAATATTTATTAATTTAAGTTCTTCTAAGTTGCGGAATTTAACGTTATATTCGGTTGTAACGCATCTATATTTCCTAGATACACGGTTTGATGTTTTATCTATCGTATAATATAGCTCTGGTCGAAATTTAGTAGATAAATCGACTGGTTTAACCTCATCGTCTGACCATGAAGTGTCCGACGATGAAGTGTCCGACATTTTTTAGCGGGAAAGCACTTCAAATCTAACTATATTTCTTTCCGAAAGCAAATGAATACCAATTTTCCCAGAAATTTAATGATCCAATGATAAATATTTAGTACTCACCAATCTTAAAAACTAGTTGATAGTATCGTTATTTCGACACGAATGAATTTCATCCGTTAATGCCGCGCTTTTATATATTTTAACCGTTAAGCTTAGTTCCCACCCCAGTAGCACAAGCCTTCCGCATAATAGTCGGTTAAAGGTCGAATAGTCGGTTTACGGTCCAGTCGGCTGTACCGTGCTTATTCCGACACTTTTCCGACTCATGGAGCCGACTACTTCTTTTAGTTGGCAATGCCGACATCTGTCTGACAGTTGGAACTGAGATGGTTTAAAGTAGGCTTGCCTACCGTCTAGAAAATTCCAACTTATTTTTTGCCAATTGATTACCGACTCTCTCGCGCTAGTCGGTATTGTGACGTTTAAGAAGAGTAAAATTAAAAGCAAAGTTATGCTTAGGCCGTTTAGTAACCGACATTTATCCGACAGTTGGAACAGAGATGGTTTAAAGTAGGCTTGCCTACCGTCTAGAAAATTCCAACTTATTTTTTGCCAATTGATTTCCGACTCTCTCGCGCTAGTCGGTATTGTGACGTTTAAGAAGAGTAAAATTAAAAGCAAAGTTATTCTTAGGCCGTTTAGTAACCGACATTTATCCGACAGTTGGAACTGTGGTGGTTTGAAGTAGGCCTGCCTACCGTCCTAAACATGTAACCCATTTTTGCCAATTGATTACCAACTCCTTCCCGCTAGTCGGTATTGTCACGTTTAAAAAGAGTAAAATGAAAAGTAAAATGAAAGTTGTTGGTAGGCCTTCTTTTTCCGTGGGACGGTTTTTTTTGAGTTTTACTATTCCGCATATGCCACCAAAATATTTTTGTTATATATTTAACTTATACTATATTTCGACCCACAATCAGAAGTTGATAATACTATATTTTTGGCAACACTAGAAACTTAACCTTACAAAAAACTGCAAAGCAAGAAAACACATCTGATTTTCTAGTTTGAATTTTCCCTCCTGTAATTTCTCGGGTCAGGTGACACGCCTCTGTTCTATAGGCGTAACTAAGGTAACGCCATGCACGTCATCGTCGAAGAGGGCGCTGCTAGTGCGAAAGCTTAAGCAAGTCAGCCTTTCCAGTATCTCTGACGCTGCTGAGTCGTTAGAATGTTTAAACGAGATTTTTGTGGTCGAAAATGATTAGTTCCTGGCTTGCTAACTTTCAATTTCATCGCTAAGGTTCTTGTCACACTATATAAACTAGAAACGTCTTCGTTTGTCACTTAAGGTTTGAATTTTGTTATTGAATTATCAATGAATCTACCTCTTAGAGCCAGTTTTATGCTTAAGCCTTTGCTTTTTTACCTAGCTTCTCATCTGCTGGGAATCACACCCCTATAAAGTGAAACCAAAACTTAAACGTTTATGTCTACCTTCAGTTTCTTTGTTTGAATATAAAAGAAGCAAGTGTGTTGGGGCGCTTGGAGTTCAAAAACCTTATACATTAAGTATTTTAGAGATTTTTGGTTGTGAAAATAATACTGAATTCCAAAATAGATCTCAATTTGTTTTAGTTACAGAATTTTTATGAGGTTTCAAACATTTTAGGAGAAAAATGTGTGAAATAATACCCTTTAGAATTGTATGTTTTTCTTTTTCCTTAAAAAAATCTGGAAGCGTATAGTAATATTTTTCATTAAGATTTTTGTATTTAAGAGATAGTAACTGGCCACATCGAAGATATTAACAATGAATATTAATAAATGCTTCAATTGATGTAAATATTGTACTCGCCCTGAAAAATTTTACTTTTTGTTGAAACCAATTAGCTAGGCAGCTAATATTTCCATTAGACTAGTCGTGTAATATCGAATACATTGTTTAAATATTTGAAATTGTTATAATTGATGCTCAACCTGTATGTTACTTGAAACATTCAAAGTACAAATTCTAAAGGGAGTTTCGTTGAAAATGTATTAAAGAAATTTCAATACTAGGTATCAGTATTATTTACTATAAGCGAATGAAGCGAATGAAGCCTCGAGTTAAGGCTTGATCGTTGACAAACCGTCGGGCCTCGAGTTAAGGTTTGATCGTCGCAAAAGCGTCGGACCTCTTGCTGACAGGCGGTTTAGTCGACTCTCAAACGTGTTGGATGAGGGTCGTATTTCATTTGTGTCGTAACAGTCGGTAAACCAGTGGGCCATCGTCCCACCGGGCGGACATTTCGATTCTCAAACCCTTACTCTGCCAGCCCTTTACCGACGATTTACCGTTCCTATACTAAAAAGCCGCGAAATCGTCGGATTGGGCGCGGCTTTAGGTAGACATAATGACGCCGACATATAGTCGGCCAACAGTCGTTTTATAGTAGCCACAAAACAGTAGGAAAACCGGCGGGCCATCGTCCCTCCGGGCGGACATTTCGACTTTCAAACCAATACTCTCCCGACTTATTAGTGACTTTTTACCAACTCGTCGGTAACACACAAAGCCGACCATGTAGGCCCTACGTCGGCAGTGCTACTGGGGCACTTGACCGAAAACACGACGGAAACACTGCGTAAGTACCTCTGCGGTAAAACATCTACCGCAGAACGCAACCGAAACAGCTTTCGGTCGAACAGAATTGGTGTTCTATTTTTAACGCAGAGGCCGACGTAAAATTATTTTATAACCAATCAAAATTCGTTTGGTGATGACGTCATGGGTATCTCCGTTTTATAGTAGAGATCGCTCTTCGCGAGTGGCCATTTTATTTTACTATTTGTGCCGCGTTGAAAGGGAATGTTGAGAAGGGAAAGAATTTTTAATTCTCCGGCATGTTGTGAACTAGAGATTTTGAAACGTTAATTTGTTTGGGTTAATTTGCCGCCGCGCTCCGCTAGTACGAATATATTTTCCTTAAAATGCCACCAAGAAGAAACACGTCGAAGGCTAAGGCCCAAGCTGATCGAGTTCCCACTCCAAGCCCAACTCCTACTGCCTTAATTGCTCCAAAGAACACAATGACAAAAAAACGTTTATCTATAAACAAAGAACTATTTATAGAAGAAGTACGAAAATATGAATATTTGTACGATTTAAAACATCAGTTTTATAAAGATACGCTTATGAAAGAACGAAGATGGTTTGCGATAGGGACGATGTTTCACATAACAAGTATTTAGTACAATTATAATTAATGCCTTAAGCTGGAGTCGTTGGTTGTTACTGAATTATGATTGTGGTTCAATTAAGGTATAGAAGCTTACGATGTTTGGCGAGCTATCAGAGATCGGTACCGAAAAGAAAAAAATAAAGTTCATACAATGAAAAGCGGTGCTGGGGCCGATGAAATTGTCACACCAAAATGGCACTTGTATCCAGTTCTAGACAGCTTTTTAAGGGCAACGATGGAACCTCGACAGTAAGGAAGACCTTATTTTACCCAATTTAAACTTCTAAAATAATTATTTTACAGAACATGTACCAATGGAGATTCAGTGTCGGAGCCAGGTGGTGGTGACGAGGAATCAGTTTCAATCGGTGACAGTGCTATGGCCGATTTTCTGTTAAAACGTTTAAGCACTGAAACCGAGTAGGTTTCAAATATAAGAATTTAAATTACATATCATAGTATTAATTTAATACCCAATTTTAAAACAGGGAAATATTGTTAGATGAAGATGACGATGATAATTGTACTTTATCGCAACTTAAAGAGAAATCGGATACAAGCAGTGTGAATCCGTCTCTAATCAAAAGAAGTCGTTTAGATGCTTCTACCAGCAATAGTAGTTCTTCTGTAACTTCAACCAAGAATGAATCAGATACTTTAGATTTTTACCCCCTAAAAAAGTCAGAACCAAAGAAAAGGAAAAAGAGCGATATCGATGAAACCTTTCATAAAATGTTGGATATATCCGAAAAAACATTGATGTCTCAGTTATCAGTTTCAACACAACAAGTTGAAAAGGATGAAGTATTTCACTATTTTAGTAGCCTTATGGGGAGGTTTCGAAATTTAGAGAAAAAATAACAAAGAGAGGCTAGACACAAAATAGAAGAATTATTCTATTTATTGGAAGATTAATTGTAAATGAAAAATAATCTGTAATTTTGACCAATTTTTGTTGTGAATTTTGAAAATGAAAATTATCCTACAAGAAAAATAATTACTTCAAAAATGAAATCCATTTTCCATTTTAAAATATTCAATTTTAATAAATCATTAAAACGTTTCCATATCATAAAATTATCCTCTTAATTCTTTCAATTTGCCAAGGAACACTGCCTTCGTTGCCTAGGTAATGAGCTAATGTATCCCTCAAATTACCTACATTTATACTATGCCTGTTAGTTTGGAATAAGTTACCACAATCAACAATAGCACTGTCAGGTCCAGCTTCAGTTCTCCACTCTCCTGGTTTAATAGTACCATCCTGAGCTTCAAGATCGAGGAAATTACTGTTTCGTATATATTTTACTTCTTCTTTTTTTTTCAATAGATCTTTTGATATGATGTAGTTATGAGCACAAACTGTTGCTTTAATAATGCCATCAATATTTTCGGGTTTGCCTTGAAGGGTAGTGTGGAAAATTCTCCATCTTGCAACAAGGATTCCGAATGCATTTTCTATTACTCTACGTGCACGACAAAGCCGGTAATTAAAAATTCGTTGTAAGAAAGTCAATCCTCTTCTAGAGTATGGACGCATAATATTTGGGCTCAGTGGAAAGGCTTCATCAGAAGCGATAAAATAGGGGAATATTGGGTTAGAGTTAGGAAGAAGTGATGGTGCCGGTAGCGAAGCTTGTCCAGCCTTAAGGTTTTTCCCAAATGATGAATTTGAAAACACGCCACCATCACTTTGACTTCCGTAAGCTCCGATATCCACCATAAGAAACCGATAGTCAGAATCACACATAGCCATAAGCACAATACTAAAAGTTCCTTTGTAGTTGTAAAATTGAGAGCCACTGTTTGGGGGACACTGAATATTTACTTGTTTTCCGTCGAGAGCGCCAATACAATGAGGAAACTGCCAATTTCTCTCAAAAGCATCACTCACGGATCTCCATTCTGCACTTGTGTTAGGCTTTTTTAGATAAATAGGAGAAAGTGCTATCCATATGGCTTTACAAGTTTCATTTATTATTTTCGAAACCGTGCTTTTTCCAAGTCTATATGCGAATGATAAGCTAACTTGCATGTCACCGCTGGCAAGATATCTGTTTATTGATCACAGTTGTTAATAAATTTGGATTAAGTTTAAAAAGTGTTGACTAACCGTAAAGTTAAAGATAGTTTCTCCTCTGGGGCAATTGATTTTCTAAACCTCGAATCTGGCTTAAAGATTAAAGGTCTAACGAGTCCTTGCAACTCATCAAATTCACATTTGTTCATTCTAAAAAATCTAGGCCACAAAAATTATTAAATATCAATTAATTCACGAAATATAAACCACAATATCTTACCTAAAGTGACTTTCTGGGTCATTGAACCTCATTTCATTAATTAAATTTGCTTGAAATCCCTGGGCACACCTTCACTTAAAAATATCTTTGACCCAAAACCTTCTCCGTCCGATATTATTGTACTGCTTGTACATAAGGTATGTATACAATGTGCAGTTTAATACACATAAAGTACGAATTATATCGGGATTAATCTTTTCCGCAAAGTTGTCCATATTTAAACTTTACAAAAAAGTAACAAATATCAAATATAGGCAAGTTTAACAATGATAAAGAAGATACACTACCTTAACGCTAATCAGTACCCTCGAATCTCGACTAATAGATACTTGCACGCTTTGATGTTCCAAAATGTAAAAAAGCTTTATTATACAATAGTTGAGTATTAAACAAACCAAATTACTAACCTTGTACATAAAAAATTCACAACTGAAACTCAAAAGCCTCAACAATAAGCAATAACAAATCAAAACCGAGGCTTAGGAAACAATCAAGATATAGCAAGAGCAGACGATGTCTAATTTCTTGAAGAGACGTCATCCCCCACGTGATTAGCGGACGCCCGCGCTTTTCGGTCGTATGTGTGAACCAAACTAAAATCTTGCCGTCGAAGGCCTGCGTAAAGGCCATTTTTTAACCGCAGCGCTAAAGTTTTCGGTCGTTATTTTCGGTCAAGTGGGAACCTAGCTTTAGAACTCACCTTCTATTTAGATCATGGAACACTGTTACGATTAATATCTTCCCCGATAAAACCGTTTTCGAAGAGATGATTATAGAACCGTATGGGAGAAGGAAAAGGCGTGGGCGTTACTAACCAATAATAAAACCCTTCTCCTCAATGGAACCTTTTCTGGTTGCGAGGCTCGAACCGTAAAAATGAATCCATTGTTAAGATATTTA
Source organism: Phalangium opilio (assembly GCA_019434445.1). NCBI lineage: Eukaryota > Metazoa > Arthropoda > Arachnida > Opiliones > Phalangiidae > Phalangium > Phalangium opilio. The sequence continues at coordinate 167,974 of JAEQBA010000042.1, read as the reverse complement.
AATAGCACCAAGTTGGAGCGGAGCCTGTATGTATGGTTCACAAGAGCGTGTCTCTTACTTTGATTCGCTGTATAAAATAACTATTTCCCTTTTACTAAATTTTCTAGTCCATTTGAAGGAATTGGGGCAAAATATGAAGAATACCACCTGCTCTTCCAAACTTAATAAATCATATACCAAATGAAAGGTCACGCCTTCCTCTATTCATTGCACACCATTATAGTGAGCGCAAACAATAATTAACATTAAAAAACTAATTATATATATAGCAGTGTCAAAGGCTTTGCCGGGACTCGCTGTGATGATACACGCACGTCCGTTACAAAAAAATTAATATAAATATAGCTTCAAACATTCGAAGTTTCAGTGATCAAAGAATCGCATTTTTAAAAATTCAAAACGCACCTAACCAAACCAAACCAAACCTAACCAAACCTAACCTAACCTAACCAAACCAAACCAAACCTAACCTAACCTAACCTAACCTAACCTAAAATTTATGATTTAAGGTAATGGAAAAGGTGGCAATAAAAAAGGTAATTAGCCATAATTTGGAAAGGTACCAATAATTAGGAGTAAAATCATATTCTATTTAGTAAAATTTTGGAAAAGGGGAAATTTATTCAGTTGATAAAACTTAATAATAACAAAAACAGGCGCACATTTAGCCGCTCATATCACAGCGAGTCCCGGCAAAGCCTTTGACACTGCTATCTATATAATTAGTTTTTTAATGTTAATTATGGTTTGCGCTCACTATAATGGTGTGCAATGAATAGAGGAAGGCGTGACCTTTCATTTGGTATATGATTTGTTAAGTTTGGAAGAGCAGGTGGTATTCTTCAATTTAGCCAAAAAAATAAAGTACTGACCTTTTTATAGAAATACGTTATCGCAAGTTGTTAGTAAAGTATTTTTTCGGTACGAATGAATCTCGTCCTTTAAGTCTGATCTTTTATACTAAATGGGTGTTGTCTTTTCTAGCTTTAAGTCAAAGAGATCTATTCTTTAATGTAAGGGGTGTGAATAGCTTGTTCTCATTACACTTAAACGGAGTCATATTACTTATTATCGTTACTGTGGTATGGATTTATTAATTTTCATTCGTATATCTTTTATTTTTTAAACCTTCAACCATATCTGCTTCTCTTTAGTTTTATCCAACTAGTTCGAGTGAAACCTTGGGTCAAGATTAAACTTAGTTATAAACAATTTATAAAATTTTCCCATCGCCGATGAACGCCTTTATTTTTTCATCATTATATCTGTACATATACAGTCATATTAAATTTCATCTTTTATTTTTCCAAGTCTTCAACCATATCTCTTTAATTTTATCCAGTTACTCGTTCATTTATAACCATAGGGCTAACTTTTGTTATCGACAAATTATAACTAACTTGTCCTATCGCCGATGAACGCCTTTATTTGCGTCATTAAGTCTGTATAGATACAATAATATTGAATTTCATCTTTCATTTTATAAACCTTAAATGATATCTGTTTCTCTTAATTTTTTATCCAACTCGTTGCTAGCTTAGGGATAAAATTTGTTATCGGCAATTTTATAGCCAACTTGTCCTATCGTCGACAAAGGCCTTTATTTACGTTATTTTATATATGAAAAATAGGGATTCTCTTCAACACAGCGCTGTCAAACGTATTCGCGACATCTTGTTTAGTCAATTTTCTGATAGTAATATCTTTCTAGCGCAATGACCGAGTAACGGATAACATGTAGGCGTAAAGAAAACCGTTAACATACGTTACATAAGCGAACACTCTCTTATCTAAGTCTGGCGATTACGTCAGGACTAAAAAGAGACAAGTTCACGCCCTTAACCCTTTAACCAATTAACAAAAACCTAATCAATTAACGACCCCCACTATCGACCAATAAACGAAGTCAGAGAAACCCACCCGGATAAAAAACCGACTTTTCCCCCTAGGCCAGGACAGATAGGCCAAAAAAGGGCTTGACCTAGAACATTTGAACATAAAGATGAAAATTGGTACATGGGTTGTTTTTAACCCAAAAAAAATATACTAAAAGTCCCCTGCTGTAGAGCGCGAGCTTTCGCCGCCATCTTGGAAAATGGCCGCCGGGAATCACAGCTACAATGTATTCCACGTTCTTCTTCAAAAATTATGAAAATTGGAAAACATTATGATTGGAACCACATGAACATCATGGCAAAATTTTACAGCTCTGTGTTCAATATTTCGGTCGCCATATTGGAAAATGGCCGCCGTGAATGCTAGGTACAGTATATATCACCATGTTGTTGGAAAATTATGAAAATTGATAGGTATTATAATCAGAGTTCTGTGAACCTCATAGTAAAATATTGAAGCCATTAGTCAGATAGTTTGGCCGCCATGTTGGAAAATGGCCGCCATCAATGTCATTTAGATACAGTATACGGTTGAAAAATTATGAAAATTGGTAATAACTATGTTGAAGACCGTCTAAACATGATATTTGAATATTGAAGACGTGCTACTGATAGTTTGGCCGCAATCTTCGAAAATGACTGCTTGAAATGCCAAATATATTACCGATATATAAATTTTTTCGATAATTTTTTATTGAGTAGGTGAGTTTCATGAACGTATTAAACGCCATAAAAATAACTATTTTCGAGTCTAAATTATCGACCCCTCTTCAAAAATGGTCGCTGGAATATTACTATCCTAAAATCTGGAAAAAAGTAAAGCAAAACCATATTACTCGGATTTTGGTTAGGAAAAATCATTTCATATGGGGTATGTACATTCTAGTGTCGTTAAGGACTAGATTTAAGACACATTTTTAACATTACGTTCATATTTCTCTCCTTCCTGATGATTTTTTATTACGGCTAATACCTTGACAATGACCACACATTGTCCAGCAAGATAATCCTGATCGTCTACATTCACAGTTCTTTATACAAGATGTTCTGCAGACTGCAGGTACAAATAATGAGTGTTAAAAGTTCATCTGATGCCGGAAGGAGAATGGTGTGAATTGTTCTTCGACTTTCGCGATCGCGAACCAATCCCCACTGTTCGGGATTAAATCGTTTCCTAGCTATTGTTGGACTTGAAGATACGCTCGGAAAAAATGTAGTTTTGCGGCGTCGGTTGTTGGATGAAGCTTAGCGAGATCAAATGAGGACTTGACAGTATGTGTGGCAACGGTTCCATTGATTGATTATCTGTCACGTAAATTAAAGAAGTGTTCTCTTAACAATTTTAACTCAAAGGACTTGTCGTGGCGGAGTGGTCCCGAGTTCGGTGTGACGGTTCGGGAGTTCCTTGGGTTCGCCCTTGGTTCAGACCGTTCCTTGCCCCATTCCGTGAAGGTTTTGCCCGGCCTTTTCGCCGCCGCCCAGGTGTTGCCTTGGCTCGCCCCCTCTATTGGCAACCCTCTAGGGGTCGCGGATACACTATTTGTTTGGGACGTTTGGCACTGTTGTGCTTGGAGAGAACTCACCCGTCCCCTGGAGTCTTCTGCTGCCTTAATCCATCCCTGTCACCGACCACCTCCTGACTGGGCTTGCCGCTGACGGTGTTCAGCTTCTGTCACCTGCTTAAATGGCAATTGTCGGGCCCACTGGCCGATCCCGTGTGCCATGACGGCGGTTCCGCAGGTTCAATTTCGAATATGATTGGGAGGGGCGCTGATAAGGTCCCCTGCTAGGTGTAGCGCCTAATCAAGGGTTCTGACATGCAATTATTATGAAAAATCTTCAGGATGACGATGAATATAAATGAAATGTTAGAGATTTGTCTAAAATCTAATCTTAAACAACATTAGAATGTATAAACCCCATATTAAATCATATTCTCTAATCAACATGTCGAGAATAACAGCTTTGAATAACTTTTCTTTCTTTCCGAATTTAGGGCAATGATTTTCGTGTGGCCATTTTTAAAGATGGCGTCGATAATTTCAACTTCGAGATATCCATTTTTTGTGGTTTATTACGTTAATAAAAATCATCTATTCAAAATAGGAATTTCAAAAAGATTTACATATTAGAAATATATTTAGCATTTCCAGCAGCCATTTTCGAAGATGGCGCCCAAGCTAACTGTAGCACGTCTTCGATATTCAAGTATGATGTTAAGACGGTCTTCAACATAGTTATTAACAATTTTTATAATTTTTGAACCATATACAGTATCTAAATTATTTTGATGGCGGCCATTTTCCAACATGGCGGCCAAAATATCTGTTTAATGGCTTCAATATTTTACTGTGAGGTTCACACAGCTCTGATTATCATACCTATCAATTTTCATAATTTTCCAGCAACATGGTGAAATATACTGTACCTAGCATTCACGGTGGCAATTTTCCAATATGGCGGCCAAACTATTGAACACAGAGCTGTAGCATTTTGCCATGCTGTTCATGTGGTTCCAATCATTATGTGTATCAATTTTCATAATTTTCGAAGAAGAACATGGAATACATTGTAGCTGTAATTCCCGGCAGCCATTTTCCAAGATGGCGGCGAAAGCTCGCGCTCTACAGCAGGGGACTTTTAGTATATTTTTTGTTGTATCAAAAACAACACATGTACCAATTTTCATCTTTATGTTCAAATGTTCTAGGTCAAACCCTAAAAGTCCTGGGCTACCCATTCTAGACTCACGCGCGAGTCTAGCGCGCTAGAAGGCTGGCGGCACATTTTAATGACCTAGTTAACACTCCATAATTCAGGTGGTTTACTACTTGCAGGATCATTGCAGGCGCGTTTCAGATACTTTGCAGGATCATTGTAGGCGCGTTTCAGATGCTTTGCAGGGTCATTGCGGGTTTTCTTATCAATTATTGTGAATCAGTCGCTTTATATACCCTAAATATTTAAAAAAAATGTTAAAGAGGCTTACGCTTGAGTTCAAACGTCAACAATAGCTAAGTTTAAAATGATTTCAGGAATAAAGTTTCTTAAAACGATTTAACTAGAATTAAGGTAAATTAATGACGATTAAATTAATAAATATCAATTATATTTATTTAAATATTTAAAAATAGCCTCTAAATTGCGTCTCGACTTGAAGACGTTTATTTTGGATTCCCATCTTGTACTCATCCCTTACAAAAATATTAAGCTGTAATTCATCTGTATACACGCTTTTTTATCGCTACCACGCTGTAATATGTATACATTAAGGCTACATTTCTGCAGCTCAAAAAACGGGAAAAATTCACAGCATTTCTAGAACTGCAAATTGACTGCCGTTTTTACATTTTCATTTTGTTAACTGTTAACTGCCTAGCCTAGCAGAAATATGCAGCGCAAGCCTGCAAACGCTATGCAAAAGTAGAAATACCAGCTGCTAGTTTAAAACTGTAATTTATCTGTTTTTATAGACATGTTACAGGTCTGCAAACGTGATAGAAAAGTAGAAATCCAGCTGCTAATTTAAAACTGCTATTTGACGACATTTATAGACATGTTTCAGGTCTGCAAAGTGATGGAAATGTAGAAATCCAGCTGCTAATTTAGAACTGTAATTTGACCATTTTAATAGACATGCTACATTTCTGCAAACGTGATAGAAAAGTAGAAATCCAGCTGCTAATTTAAAACTGCAATTTGACGACATTTATAGACATGTTTCAGGTCTGCAAAAGTGATGGAAATGTAGAAATCCAGCTGCTAATTTAGAACTGTAATTTGACCATTTTAATAGACATGTTACATTTCTGCAAACGTGATAGAAAAGTAGAAATCCAGCTGCTAATTTAAAACTGCAATTTGACGACATTTATAGACATGTTACAGGTCTGAAAGAGTGATGGAACAGTAGAAATCCAGCTGCTAATTTAAAAGCAATTTGACTACATTTATAGAAATGTTACAGGTCTGCAAAAGTGATGGAAAAGTAGAAATCTAAATTACGTAACAGAAAGGATTTACAATGGATGTTTTGTACGTGTGTCTGTAACAGTGTCCGCAGAATGTAAATATTAGCAAACGGACGGCGTTTGCAGTTCACAAAGGTTTGGTAAATTGTACTTTACGTTATATATCTCACTTAAGCGCCACTTAATAACTAGCCATTAACCCTTCATCGGCTAGCTATAAGCCAATTCTTTCATTATTAGATATGAGCTATCTCACTTAGACGCTTATTAGTGCTAATTGACTTCTAACAAAACCCCATGCAAAACTTTAACACCACTCTGAGCTTATTGGCGTAGGGTTAAGATGTATGCAGCGATCGACTAGAGTAACGAGAAACCAGGGTTTATCAATAAATAATAATAGTTATCAATAAATAATAGTTTCACATTCAGGTAATTAAGTCTGCGATAGGGTATACTCCCATTGGATGGTTGGACCGAATTCAGATTTTTACAATTGTAGGCAAATTTAAAACAATTTATAGCCCGAATAGCGATTTTCTGCTGAATGGAAATATTTATATGGAAGAACTTTCGACTGAATGGGATGGGTTTACACATATAAAATCATAGCGCTTTTCTCTAGTTTACGAGCTCCAGTAGCGCAATGGAAAGAGAGTCTTGGAAGATCGAGGAAGTTAAACAGCATTGAGCGGCGTCAGTACTTGGGAGGGAGACCTCTTAAAGTTAAGGGTTTGCTAGATTTGGTTAGGTTAGAGTAGGTTAGGTTAGAGTAGGTTAGGTTATGTTAGACTAGGTTTGGTTTGGCTAGGTTTGACGATTTTAAGCAATAAAAGTTATTAAATCATACAAATAATTAACTTAAAAAACAACATATTGGAATAATAAACCGAAATGAGAGGAAAATTCATGATTGGAAAACCACCCAAATTGCGGTATTCGGTCCAATGGAATACGATTGAACAAGACATTAGTTACAATGGGATGAGACCCAATGGTATACAATCTGCAGATAGTCTTAGTCTCGTTTCGGAGAGATAAAATTTGGCTTCCCAACTTGTTGAATTTACATACAAAACTCTGAATATCGATAAAGATATTCAAGTCTTTGTTAAATGGAGAGAGAGTAGTTTCCAAGTTAAAAGCACCATTAAGAAACGTTTTAAGCATAAAGTATTTACAGTAATAAACGAATATAACACTTGCAGCACAAATATACACTATCGAAAATGGATACAAATTGAAAGAGTCGTTAAGGAAAGCTTTAATTATTGGTGTACTTGTACAACCTCTTTTCTAAAGGTGAAAATACATAATATTAAAGCTTTAAGCCCAATATTTAAGTATGAAAGCAATTGCTTTAATGGGATAAGCTGACACGTTATGCAATAAAGAAGGTAGTCCTAATTAAAAAAAAACCATTAAACTCTAAAAAAGCGCTTCTGAAAATACAGTTAACTTCTACTCCATTATCATCGTTAGGGCTAAGATGTACGCGGCGATGGGCAAGGGTTAAGGCAAACATCTAGCCCCACAATGGCAGTGCTTCCACCAAAGTTGCAAGCAATTGCTCTTTTTTATCACTTACTGGGAATCGGTCTCAAAAGGAAACAATTGTGGAATGTTAAGCTATCCACGAAGTGAAGCGGGTTAGCCATACATTGTCATCAATTAGATTTTATTTAACGTTAACGAACTTAACCGCGAGAGTTGATACGAGAGCTCAAGCAAATCCTTGGTAACAGTATCGTTCGGGCTCGGGTTACGTGATAAATTGTTACAATGCTCGAAAGCGTCTGCTGCCAATTGTCAAAAGAGCTTTACCTAACGCTTAGGGCTAAAACATCGATTTCTTACGTCTAAAGGTTGTAAGGTTTGTGTTAAACGAAATCATTCCAAATTTTAACCGGTTTTAGTCAAGATTGTATTTGACGTTACGTAGCTTAAGGCACGTTTCCAAAGATGGTACTGCCATAAAGCGAACAATAGTTTTCAAAATATATATTTAAAAGGACACTGAATTTCTTCTTCTCAGATGTACGAAATTTTTATGATTGTGCGGTTCATACAGTTAATAATAGTAAATTTAGAGTAGCCAAAGGGTAATTTTGTTATGTACCGAAAATTAAATTTTAACGGAGTTACAGCAAAGTACAGTCTATTAAAAAAGTCTTTGCGCATTACAGTTTTCGCACCTACTTTGCGATATTACGAATACTATGCAAGCTAGCACCCTGCAATATAGTGTGTTCTATAACTTTGCATTCTTCTTCTACTCTTTATCCATTTTACAGAAAACCGAAAAGGTCAAAATTAACAACTTGCAGAATTTTGCATTCTCGCGGTTGTTTGTGCGATTTTTGGATTGGGGTCTATTAATATTTAAAAAGTTTTCAGAAAATCCAATTCGGGTGAGTAGATCACTAGTAAATAACCTTTTTTAAAAATATGGCTATTTCGATTTAAACGGCGGCAATTAATAATCGAGTATAAAATCTTTCTAAACATAATGCTAGTTAGATGTTATGGCTCTTTATTGAAAATATAAGTGATTGGTCTTGTAGCGTAATACTTTAATTCTCGTTAAGAGAAAACCCGCGTCTGTTGTCGATGAAAAAGGGATTTAAAATTTATCATTCAGACCATGATATTGTTATGTAAGGTAATAATTAGAATTAGTAAAAAACTATTTTATATTTCTATGTTAATCTGAAGCCGTTTTCCCCTTTGCCAAAACGTTTCCCTCCTAAAAACTAAAAAACTACGCCGTGCCTCAGCCACCTCCCGCTACCTTTACGTCTCTAAAACAAACTAATGGGCCGACACACGTGGCCTCTTTCCTGCCACATTCCCCCGAGATGCCGCCTCCTTCGCAAGTGAGGCTTTAAACGTCTCTTCTGCAGCCTTTTGTTGAATAGCCGCTAACTATATCGATGATAAGACGACTGCAGAAACACTTCCTCGTCAAGTGCTCGTTTTGGCGATGACCGATACAGCTATCACTGCCATTGCGTCCTACGCCCAACAGCACAATGAGCGAAAGCCCTACTACCGACTCCCAAACAACCTACGTAAACTCTTTTTCATTGACCACTCCGACGCCGAATCCATCTGCCAAAAGGCATCTGGGGTCTAATCTGAGATAGTCGTTGAAGTCACGATCAAAACCTACCGACGATCCTATATCGACAATGTTTTTTAACGCACAATTCAAATTCAATTTTGTCGATATAGGGTCGTTAAAACTGTAGTGGTTTTTATCCCACCAAAAACTACTATTATTTTGAGGTCGATTATTGGTGGTTTTATATCACGTGGTTCTTTGTTTACATCCGAAACTTGGTACTCGTGAGTCGTACGTAGTTAACTGCCGAGAGTTTTCGGAAAATTTAGCAGCAAAGAATCTAAGAGGTAAAACCGTTAAGTATTTATTGTATTATTATTTATATATTTTTATTTCTTTTAACAACAACCTCGTGTAACTTTGCTTTTCAATTGATTTTACTCGAATATTTTGTGTAGTTTAACTTTACTTTAAATTGGCATCCAAAACTTTAGAGGCCCTACTAAGCCTTTGCTATTATTATTTTAGTTGTTACTATTAAAGGCACAGGATCACCGAATTTCTAGTCGGGAAAAAGTTTCAAAAACTAGAAATTTTACCCTACCGTCAAGTAGCGCCATCAGGAAAAAAACGGGAAAAATTATCATGATCCCCTTCATCATCTCTTTTTAAGTCCCCCATCCAAAAACAAAAATTCGTCCGACAACCTTACAAGAATTTACCCCTTCCCCACTCTATTATTTGGCACATGCAGTTACACTGATTGGATCGAATGTCTTGTTCGACCGAATCCCATTAGACCGAATACCGCAATTTGGGCGGTTTTCCAATCATGAATTTTCCTTTCATTCCAATTTTTCAATTTATTTTCTAATTAAATTTCTTGATATTGCAGCAAATAATATTTATGTTCACCAAAAACATACTTCAATAAATTTTAGTAATTAATTTTCATTGTTGGAAATTGTCTAACCTAACCAAACCTAACCTAACATAACATAACAGTTATGTTTTGGAAAAGGCAAATTATTTGAGAAGTCAATGAAGCTAAACATCAATATTTTGGAAAAGGCGAAACATTGTTAAATGAATTATAAAATATTACTAACCTAACCTAACCAAACCTAACATAACAATAATGTTTCGGAAAAGCAAAATTATTTAAGAAGTCAATGAAGCTAAACATTAATATTTTGGAAAAGGCGTAACATTGTTAATTGAATTATAAAATATTACTAACCTAACCTCACCTAACCTAACCTAACCAAACCTAACTTAACATTACATAACATAACAGTAATGTTTCGGAAAAGGCAAATTATTTGAGAAGTCAATGAAGCTAAACATCAATATTTTGGAAAAGGCGTAACATTGTTAAATGAATTTTAAAATATTAATAACCTAACCTTACCTAACCTAACCTAACCAAACCAAACCTAACATAACAGTAATGTTTCGGAAAAGGCAAATTATTTAGGAAGTCAATGAAGCTAAAAATTAATATTTTGGAAAAGGCGTAACATTGTTAAATGAATTATAAAATATTACTAACCTAACCTCACCTAACCTAACCTAACCTAACCAAACCTAACCTAACCTAACCTAAGCAGACAATAAAATTGATATTCTTATTAAACTTCTATATTGCAGCAAATAATATGTATGTTCACCACTAACATTCTTCAAAAAAGTTCAGTAAATAACTTTCATTTCTGAAAAATGTTCACCAATAACCTTCTTCAAAAAATTTCAGTAAATAACTTTCATTTTTGAAATTGTCTAACCCTAACCTAACCTTACCTAACGTAACCTAACCTTACCTAACGTAACAAGATCTCCCTCCCAAGTACTGACGGCACTCGATGCTGCTTAACTTCTTCGATCATCCAAATCACTTAATCTATTGCGCTACTGGAGCTTGGCAACTCAAGGGAAACGCTATGATTTTATATGTGTAAACCCATCCCATTCAGTCGAAAGCTCTTCCATATAAATATTCCCATTCAGCAGAAAATCGCTCCTTGGGCTATAAATTGTTTTAAATTTGGCTACATTTGTAGAAATCTGAATTCGGTCCAACGGGATTTTATCCAATAGGAGTATACCGTTACGATTACCTACAAATGTAGTTTTTCCCCTTATTCCGTTTTCATGGTGGTATTGCCTACCAAAACTTTCCATACTGCCCTGCACTTGAAAAAAAAAGCTTCCCTAAGGCATTTCGAAATTCGAATTATTGAGAATAAATATAAGGAGGACTAACAGCATAGCTTTCAGTTCCACCTTGATATAGTCGTGTTCAAGAGCAGGTGAGCGGACTGTTTGTTTTTTTCTCGAACATCACTAGCCCTAATTATGAATGTATAGGCATGTTCTCATCAACAGAAGTATAGTAGGTAGTACTCCCAAACACATTCATCAAAAGGTCCCAAGTTTAGGCGTTACTACTCCTATACATTCTCTATGATTTATGCTATGTTGGTGGTAAAATGCATTAAGGTCACGCCTATTAGATTATTTTGAGGCCTTAGGTTCGGTCTAAGTAAAGGGAAACCAAAAACTTTCCTTTATTTTTTTATTGTTCAAATTTTCAATGGTAAAAAGAGCAAGAATTTTTACCACTCCGAGTGACGATGACGTCACGGAGAGGTATTACACCGGCCGTGTCTGTCTGTCTGTGTGTGTCTGTCTGTCTGTCTGTCTGTCAGACCCCACGTGACCGCGTTCGCAGTTTACAAATCGGAGCAAACAAATACCCGATTTCCGGTACGCGTTCTCGGTTCACGGAAATTTGGCCATTCATCTACCAACACCAGTCTTTACTAACTGGCTTCTAAGGACCACAATCTGCTAGTCTTTGTCCATCCCACATGGACACTAGCCTGTACTTGCTGGCTCGTAAGCACCACCATCTTCTGTTCTTCGTCAATCCCACATTGACACCAGCTTCTATGCACCACCATCTTCAGGTCTTTGTCCATTCCGGCTTCTTCTCCATCGTTATCGTTTGGTTTTAAGATATACGCGGCGATCGGCTAGGGTTACGAGAAACGTCTAGCCTCCCAATGGCAGGGCTTCCACCATCGGTTCACGCGAATGCGTTTTTATCTATTATTATAATGGAAACGAATCGTATATATACCCCAAAATTTGAAGAAAGCGGGCAAGAGGGGTACCCTTCACTTTAAACGTCAATATTAGCAAAGTTTCGAAAGATAATAGGACCAACTTTATTTTAAACGATTAAACTATTTTTAAAGTTATTTACTGGCGATTAAAATAATTAATATCATTTATATTTAATTAATTATTTAAGATAAACTTATTTCTATGTAATGACACAAGTGAGAGTTTATATAGAACGAGTAATGAAGATTGCATCCGAACCGAAACACTACACGCACATCAAAGTTAATATAAAGCGAGTAGGATGATAAGATCTCTTACAAAACGATTTAAACGTCAATATTAGCAAAGTTTCGAAAGATAATAGGACCAACTTTATTTTAAACGATTAAACTATTTTTAAAGTTATTTACTGGCGATTAAAATAATTAATATCATTTATATTTAATTAATTATTTAAGATAAACTTATTTCTATGTAATGACACAAGTGAGAGTTTATATAGAACGAGTAATGAAGATTGCATCCGAACCGAAACACTACACGCACATCAAAGTTAATATAAAGCGAGTAGGATGATAAGATCTCTTACAAAACGATTTAAACGTCAATATTAGCAAAGTTTCGAAAGATAATAGGAACAACTTTATTTTAAACGATTTAACTATTTTTAAAGTTATTTACTGGCGATTAAAATAATTAATATCATTTATATTTAATTAATTATTTAAGATAAACTTATTTCTATGTAATGACACAAGTGAGAGTTTATATAGAACGAGTAATGAAGATTGCATCCGAACCGAAACACTACACGCACATCAAAGTTAATATAAAGCGAATAGGATGATAAGATCTCTTACAAAACGATAACATTTCCTTTTTGCAGAATATTAAATGGAAATATTCAAAATATTTTTCGGAAATACGATTCTTTAAGTAGTTGTGTAGCTATAAAGCTCTGTTTCATCTTAATATTCCAAGAACATCTTTTGATATTAACATTTCAAATTTAGTGTTTACTTTTTAATTCAGCTTTACTACATTTATATACATATGGTGTAAACGCATTTTTATATTCATTAGATAATATGGATGTTAATTCTTCATCTATCCAAGTGTTGAAACGATTGGGTCTGTGAAATGACCTTGTTTCGCCTCCTCTTATAGGAGGTATTAACGGTTCAGAGTGAGCCGAAAGTTAAATACACCCTTCAGTGAAACATTTTAGGTCCTCATTAGAATTATTGAGGATACAAAGGAAATTGTTAAACACTTAAGCCTTTGCTAAAGACATTGGCAATATTTCGCCAATTTGAACTATGTATTTCCGGTTTGACTCATTGGCTGGCGGACCTGTGTTTAGAAGTAAATTCGTCTCGGCTCAGAGAGGTTTATCTTCGTTTCCCAACTTGTTTACTCCAGAGTTCTCTCATTCGCTGGTTTTGAGTCACTAGACTCGAGTCACTCTGTTCAAATATTTTTATTACCCTTTCGCGAGTTTTTGATCGTAATCAATGGATAACACTGAAGACATCCCTGTTGAAGTGGTAAGAGGGATTTTGCAGCGCAATAGTTGTGATTGCAGAAATGCTTGTACGAGAGCAGCAATTATAGGAGAATTGGGAAACAGAGGCCCACGTGGTGGGTGCCCATGTAGAGCTTTGGGGAAAGAATGCGGTGGTTCATGTAAATGTGCCCCAGGAAGGGTACCGTGCTCAAATAAACGCTCCGAAAAGGATTCAAAGGAGAAGTGTCCTGTAAGTTGATTTATTAATTTATTGTTATTATTTGTCTTCTATTCATACACTAATTACTAATAGATCTTTATTTCAAATTTAACTTTACTCGGTAAAACCATGCGTGTAATCTCGTGTAAAAATGTGTGCAATTTCCAATGAAATCTTTTTGAATTTTTTGTGAATTGAATTTCAATCTGATATCTGGTGTAAAAAAACATATCGAAGGGATTTTGGTGCGAGTTAGTTGGCCTGCCGCGTGTAGTGAACTCGGACTTGGTCTGGCGTTGCGGAGCATCTTGGCAAGAGGGAGGATATCCCAATGGCGGCCTCGCCCCCGATTGTTGGTGTCTCTGTTTGTAATAAACCAATTCGTCAATTCGTCTATTACACGAAACTGTATGACCCCCTACTGTCATAGTCCAAAGTTCTATTAGGCTTAGCGAAAGGTAGAAACCATGGATAAAGAATGCACGTGAGGAAATTTGTTTTCACTCTAGAGGATTGGCAACTCCCTATCTCGGACGACAGCCTGTTCTGTACCCTGTTACAACGTCGGTTGTCAGCACGCGTAAAGCTAGGTCTCCATGTAACGTAGCTTTGTACGTGCTGTCAAGAGACAATAAAGTTTTTTGGCTGAACACGCTCGAGTGCACAGACCTCTAGGCCTAAGTTTCAAATACGTGAGAAATTGCCTACACGTATTTGAAACTAAGGCCTAGAGGTCCGTGCACTCGAGCTAAAAAACTCACGGATATTTTAAATCCTGAAGATCCTGAATTTTTTCGTCTCTTGTCAGCACTTACAAAACTACCGATGCTGTAACAGAGTACATAGTAGAATAAGCTGTCGTTCGAGATAGGGAGTTGCCTATCCTGTAGAGTGAACACAAATATCCTCACGCGCATTCTTTATTCATGTAGAAACTTTGGTACAGGGAGCGACTTCAGATTTTTTTACACTAAATCGGTGGATCACAGCCCATTCCATCACGCTTATGCTGCACGCTCTAAAGATTCCCGTTTAACAATTTCTTGAAATTTTAATGAGATGTGCCAAATGTGCAGAGTAAGGTTTTTTATTTATTGCCAAAGTTTCAAAAGTTTCTCCGTTATAGTTTCATTGCGAAAAAAAATTAAAACGAAAATTAGCCATAATTAAAGGACTAAGTCTTCAAACGGTTTAAATGTGCACGATAATTTAAAACCCTTTAATATGCCTCTCCCTAAAATTTCAAGAGATTCGAACCTGTGATACCGAAAAAACACATTTAAACCGTTTGAAGACTAAGCTTGCCCATTAATTATGGCTAAGTTTCGTTTTAATTATTTTACAATAAAACTATAAAAGACGAACTTTTGAAACTTTGCACAAAAATGAGAAACCTTTTTTTGCATATCTTATTAAAATTTCAAGATATTTGAACTAGTATTTTCAAAATTAGGGCCAAAAAACGGTGTTCATTCCATTAACGGCCATGTGACCCTCTGATTTTTTGGGTTTAAATGTGTGATGAGCGTTTTGAGGCCAATCGAACGCGCGTGCAACCAAAAGCGATATCGAGTCGGCTGTGGGTGGATAAAGAAAGAGGAAATTTGTTTACACGGTATAGGATATACAACTCCCTGTCTCTGACGGCAGCTGATTCGATATATACTCTGTTTTAGCTTCGATTGTCAGCACGCGCAAAGCTAGAACTCTATGTAACGTAGCTTTGTAAATTTCGAAATTTTAAATCCTGAAAATCGGCATTGTTTTAGTCTCTTGTGTGCAGGCACAAAGCTATGTTATATAAAGTTATAGCTTTGCTGAGAAACGAAGCTGGAACAGAGTATATATTGAATAATAGTAATTAGTTTCTTATCCTATAGCGTGAAAACAAATTTGCTAACTCGCATTCTTACTAGTCGAGCCATTTCTTTAGTAGGCCATTGAAACTTTGGGGTCAAAAACGCGCTTGACGGCACTGCCCTAGATTTTTCGTTAACGTAACTTACCAGTTTGCCCTATCTCTCAAACTAACTTTTATAATCGATTTGCGGCAGGAGAAGAAAACCAAAAAATTAGACTTTAAATCGTCCAAATTTGAAAACCTTCAAGTAACAGCTGTCGCAGAATTATACGAAACCAATTTGGTAGAAAATACATCGGATTATGACAAAAACGAAGTAGGACCGAGATTGTTTATCGGTGCCACAACACTTCCGAGTGATTCTTCTGATGATTTGAGTGAAGACGATTTTGCGGAACCTATAGTTGAAACTGAATCGACTCCCACTTGCGAAGAATCTGCTGAAGATGATCCACCGACGAAGAAAACGAAAATAAGCAAAAAAAGCGCAAAGAATCGTCGAGTAGGATTTTTAAACTTCAACGGAGCCAATAGCGGTGCGGAACCAACTGTTGAAATTGAACCGACAACCGTTAGTGAAGAATCTGCTGAAGATTATCCAACGCCGAAGCAAACGATAGTAGACAAAAAGAGCGGAAAGACTAGTCGTGTAGGATTGATAAATACCAAGGATTCGGTACCAACAATAAATACGGATGATTTCGAAAAATTAATAGAAGAGTCCGATGGACTTCAACCAAGATGTAAAAATACCAAATTTAGCAAAAGTAATGCTAGCAAACAAGATTCTTCAAGAAAACCCGAAAAGAAAAAAGTTAAAAACTTCAGAAGGTAGGCGAAAGTTTTGTTGTTACAAGTTCTTAGATTTTATATTGGTTATTTTGAATTTGAATAGAAGAATAACGATCCTGCCAATTTGGAGGGCGCATCTCCTCGTGAGCATGCGCTTTCGTAAAGAAAGTGCGCAACGACGAGGTTAAAACGCAACAAACGTTAACTTTAGGTACGTAGTAGATACATGTATAAAACGTCTTACGTTCTGCTATATATAGTTTTCACTAAAGAAAATTTCCTTCTCGTTTCTTAGCTTTAATTGATCTTCAGAGTTGCCAATCATTTGTGAGTTCATTTCAAGTTCGGAATCTGTTAGAGCCTCAAACTAAATGGAACAAAACTGTAAGTACTTTAATAAGTCTTTTAGTTGAACTGCACTCTCAAATGACTGGAAATACTTTTTTCAACATAATCAGTAAGTTTTACTAATATGTTATATAATTCAGGTACCACGCCTATCTCAATTAATTAAAAATGTCTTGATTAGAATCAAGACCTAAAATGTATCGATAAGACTGAGGTTATCACTTGACTGAAGGTTCAGATATTAATTTTTCTTTTTAATTGAAACTTAAAGGAATGCTTAAGAAGAAACAACGTTCCATTACCGTTTTCAGTTGAAATAACTTATTTTACTGGTAATAAATTTCAAAAATTTACTTTTCTCGGGTTTTCGGGCACAATTTCATTCCCCCAAAACATTTTATCATTACATTAATTACTTTTGAGAGAGTACGTGTATGACATTGAGTTTTTAAAGGTTCCCCCATTTATGCCCGACATGCTTCGCAGTGGCACATTATAAAACAATGGCGGAAAATTCAGTAGGGACGGTAAGATTTTTATTGGTGGTTATGCAAAATGATGTAATGTCTAGGGTACTTTAGTCAACCGTCATACTGTTCATTCTCATAGCTCAGGGCATGATCAATGCTACTCCCCTAGTTCTCTCTCTAGTTTCAAACAATGGTTAGAGACTATTCAGAGGCGCAGGTCGAACATGATGATATTTCAACTACAGCTTAAATAAATTCTCGCTGGTCTTACTTTTAGCGGGTTCAGCACTAATTTGTTCAGGACATGTCTCGAAAGGGTGCTTGTTGTAACCTTTTAAACATATAAAGGTTTTGGTCATGGCTAAACAGAACGCTATTTTATTTTTTTATTGTTTTAAAGCTTATTTTGACCCGCTATCTCTCAAAAGTAATTAATGTAATGATAAAATGTTTTGGGGAATGAAATTGTGCCCGAAAACCCGAGATAAGTAAACTTTTGAAATTTATTAAAAGTAAAATAAGTTATTTCAACGGAAAACGGTAATGTAACGTTGTTTCTTTATAAGCATGCCTCTAAGTTAAAGGGTTAATAGTGCAAAATTTTCGAAAATTTTATCCGGTTTAATAATTTCAATCGACATTTTGAAATAAATTCGGTGATTTTAAGTTTGGCACTGAAAAAAAAGAAAGAATATTTTGAGAATTTGAAAGCTTTATAGCATTTTGGCGCATTTGTACATATTGTCAACGCCATGCGGAGTGATATTCCATATTAAACTTAGTATGATAAAATAGTCCAGATAAATATGACTGTAAAAAGGGGGTGTGGGAAATGCGGCAAATTTTTAAAATGGAAGTGGTAAAATCCACTTTCTAACATATGCAACACTGATTTGAAGGTTTTGGTCATGGCTAAACAGACCGCTCATTCAGTTTTTTATTGTTTTAAAAAGCTTATTTTGACACGTTATCTCTCAAAAGTAATTAATGTAATGATAAAATGTTTTGGGGGAATGGAATTGTGCCCGAAAACCCGAGATAGTAAATTTTTGAAATTTATTACCAGAAAAATAAGTTATTTCAACTGAAAACGATAATGGAACGTTGTTTCTTCTTAATCATGCCTTTAAGTTTCAATTAAAAAGAAAAATTAATATCTGATCCTTCAGTCAGGTGATAACCTCAGTCTTATCGATACTTTTTAGGTCTTGATTCTATTCTAGACATTTTTGATTAATATCTTCTCCTTCAGTCTTCATTTTAATTAAGATTGTTAAGAAACTGTTTTACATTTTCAAAATCTGCACTAAGCAGAAATATATATAAAGGGGACCGTAACTTTAACTCAATGATACTTAAAAACAAGTTGAAAAAACCAAAATATTACCTCTCCGTGTCGAGAAGATTATATAAACTTAAGTATCCAATGAAATCGTCGACCTTCTTGCCCTCATCCTTTCCCGCGCTTTGCGCTTCCGCATTTCATCCTTACTCTCAACATTATCTTCCTCCATTTTACATACAAAAATCAAATACTCACAAAAAGAAGTGGCAAAAACTTGCTGGCTCTTTACAACCACTTAATTTGACTTAATACCCAATTTCCAACTACAATAATATACCGGTAGTTTAATTGACAACCTACTAGCATCGAAATTCTCATTAAGAATGGCTCCCGCGGATAAAAAAGGGCAATTTTCAACTAGGTGGGCGTTATCTCATTAGATTTGAAAAATATCATCATGCCTAACCGTTTGGATTTTTTTAAAGCAATCTTAGCACCAAAAAATATTTTTGATACAAAATAAAGTTTTATATTCTTATTAAGAATAAATCAAGAGGATTAAAAAGGTCTGTCCTCTCGTAATTTTTAAGCTTTTATCGTGATTACTCTATACAACAGTAACAAGGAGTATAAACCCATTAGTGGAAGCTGCATTTTTTTTTCCGAAACAATCTCGCTTATGTTTATCCTCTCTAGACTTCGCTAAAAACGTATTACTCCTACGTAAAATATTAATAGACAGGCAAGGATTCATACCATTAAAGGAGCGCAATATTATCCATATTTTCATTTCATATACAGAGAAAAGAAATTATTATGTTTCTAAGAGGAGCATTTTTGTTGTTGTTTTGAAAAATATATCGCAATGCACGGGCCTTGATAGATATAGGAGGCAATGAGTAGTGTAAAGCCGCACTTCGTACCTCCGTAGGTGTAGAATGTAGGTGTAGAATGTAGGTGTAGAGTGTAGGTGTAGAATTTCAAGGTCACCCTCTCGCCACGCCCCCTTGGGAAACTCGCGCGCGCCCCCTCGCGGGAAAACTCGCGCGCGCCCCCTGGCGGCTGCGCCCCCTCGCGGGAAAACTCGCGCGCCCCCTCGCGGGAAAACATTGCGCGGGAATCTGGCAGTCCTGTCTACAACTGTCTCTGTGACGTCATTGGCGGGAAAACACCTGTCAGTCTCTTCTACAACTGTATTTGTGACGTCATTGATAAGAGACGAGAATTTTATTAAACGTACATGGCCAAGGGTTAATGATAGGCTGAAAGTTGCGCAATCCATTGTAATATTTAGTTTGACTCAAAATTTCAACCTTTTTTCATGCGTATGACGGTCTCTTCAACTGTATCTGTGACGTCATTGATAAGAATTGTTGGTGTTTAGGTTATTGGGAGAACTAATATTATCTAAAAGAACTAATTAACCGACTGAAAATTAACTAGTCTTAATATACTTTTGTTGGTTATTTTGTAAATGAATAAACTTTGAGACTTTATTTGCAAGAAATAGTTTATTTTAGCAAGGTTAAAATTAAATGAACTTCTCGCGTTGGAGGTAATTTCGAGAGTGATTTTTTGAGAGACTCACTAACAAGAGACGCGGGACCCCATACGTCACGTGTCCGTTTTTTTATCTTAGAACAGCAGAGGTTTTTTAAGCTGTTATCTTATTTACATATATTATTTTTACATTAATCTATTTTATTAATTTTAGACTATACATTATTAATTATTATGATTATTTGATTTGTTATTTACACAAGATAAAATTACTAATTTTTTTCTTTTACACAAAGTTCTAAAATACTTTTCATGGGTCCGCTTTAAAACCAAATGGCAAAGTGTCCCAACCTTTAATTGCACGTTTGTTAAACGTAAATCCAAAGCTTTTTTCTAGTTTTCGACTTAAAAGAGTGATCGACGTTTTATTTCGAATGACGTTGAAAGGAACGTCCACTTTTAGACGTTTGGATTTATTTTTTATAGAGTCCACTATAGCTTCAAAGTTTATAATTTTCTCATTAACACGATTAAGGCAAATTCCTTTAACCTTCACGACAGATTGACCGTCCGTGGTTCTGTAACCGTAACTCTTGGGCCCATTTGAAACAAACTCTGTAATTGTAGCGTCCCCTAGTTCGTTAACCCAACATCCTAAATTGTTACCCGTGGGGGGTTTAAAATCGTTTTCCCCCGCCACAAATAAAACGCTATCCGTATCTGTGTATAATGCTCTTTTACCCAATTTATGCAAGGTCTCGAATAAGGTTAATCTTCCGTAACACGAAACGAAACAAGCCACATACGGATTTCCTTTGAAATATGTTGGTGCAAATTCATCTTTGTTTTTGTACGATAATAAGCACATTTCTTCATTAATTGGTCTTAAATCTACCAATTCCTTTGTGTCATCAGATAAGATACGTACAAGTTCTGTGTACTCGTTAACAATTAGTGTTTTGGTTTTGTTTGTATTCATACCAAAACGACCCCAAAGACTGTTGAGACAAATCTTTGAAATAGCTCTCAGCGCGGGGTTATGGACTACTTCATCCATCTTGATGCTAATACCTTCAGATTCATAAATCGATTCAATATATTTTTGTTTTTGCTCGTCAGTTTTAACGGAAGACGGATAGCCGGAATTAGCTTGTTTTATCTTCAAAAAATTGTTAACATAACCGCCAAATAGTCCATCGTTAACATGTTTTTCATACTGAAATGTCTCGTCGAAATGATGTACTTCGTATATTTTTATAATTTTATAACCCATTTCTACGGCTTTGTAAATTTCAGGCGAGGGCCAAATACCCGAAATAATTCGTTCCTTGTCAGAATGTTGACACGCTTCATTATTTGATTCAAGGGCACATGACTTACACAGGGGGAAAAACAATTTTCCATTAAACCTATATGGTAAAACTGGGATATATAGATCAGTCGGGGGCAAGAGTTCACACGATATTATACCAAAATAGGCATTTTTTTCATAGTTAAAGTTACTATTTAAAATTTTGGGATGTCCTTTTGGGTAGATTCCGTATTTATTGACAGCGGGATAGAGTGACATGAGGTCGTAATAATAAATTTTTTCGTTTTTTGCTTCATCCGGTTTATGATATAATTTGAAGACTTCTGTCCTTCCACCGTATAAAGCCGACCTGGCTAATATTGGCGGAGGTACCTCTACAGTCTCGCAAAAGGTACTACAAGCGGCATTTGTCTTTAACAACTTTTCAAACTCGCATTCCCACATTATTATATACTTTGCATTGGGGTGTAACTTTTTTATAAATTCTATTCTATCCAGGCCCTTTTCGTAACAGTTTTTATTTGTATCATTTACTAAACTGTTCCATTCACTACCTTTTAAACATTTCGGACAACCGTGATACGCGCAACCATTGAACTCTAGGATAATTTCAGGATCCTTTGAGTAACCGTCAACTAAATAAGGTCCAATTCTTTTTTCTCCTTCAGGAGATAGGGCTGTCTGTATTTCTACCTTCATTTCTTTACTAACCCAAGCCAACCACTTTATAGCTTTACTACTTTGGTTGTATGACCCACGATAACCCGGACTAGGTACCACACCCAATGTATTTTTTTCTAAATATTTGTGTAAAAACACGTTAGTACAGGCCCCCGATATTGTAATAGCTCCGCAATTAAGAGGATCTAGACCCGATGCTTTTTTGTAAAGTTCTCTAAATTTTGTAATTCCTTTTTGTAAAACTACTACATCTTGTACAGCGTATTCCTCTAATTCGGTCATTATTTTGTACGTGGATTTTTTACCTTTTTCACTGTACCATAAATCAAAGGCCTGTCGGTCCTTTTCATTCATAAATTCAGGTTGAAATACGGCTTTTTCAGGTAACGGACCTTCATAGTTTAAAGTGTCCTCTTTTAAGAAAATATAAGGAAAAAACTGTTTTTTGTAACTACCCAATTGAAAGGTTTCTGTAAAGGCTCTCAAAGGAAGCGCCACGAATGAATAACTACAAATAAACCTAAAATTTTGACTTTTAATAAAGAGAGCTAGAATTTTAGAGCCGTCGAATATGACGTCTGGTTTTACATGGTTATTAATTAACCAATTTAATATAAAATACGAATCAAAACCTTTAAAATTGTGGGCCACTATAGTCAAATTTTCAAATTTAGGTTTACTTATTTTATTCGTTTATTGTTCCTTGTATAAGATGTCTCATCTTCTGTTTGGGTCAGATATTTCATAAACTTATCAACACAATCAAAACCTCTAAAAATTTGATAATCGTATTCGGTATCATTAATTTGCATGGCCGAAACTAATAGAACCGGGGTATGTTTAGAGTTCATATCAATAGTTTCACAGTCAAAATAACAAAATCTAGTTTCTTTAAAAGTATCATCAAGGGGTTGAACGTAACACATTTTGGGAGGGTGCTCAATTTTACATCTAGAACAAGTTGTAAGACATTTATGTTTGTCATCGCGAATTTCTTTGCAACATTTTAAGCACCGTTTAATTTTTAAACAAGTGCCATTTTCTATGTGAAATTGGAAACATTCAGGCCCTTTAAAGTATCTATTACAGTTTTGGCAGCGAGATATTTCAATCTGAGGGTCTTCGTGAAAGGTCTCAGAGTAACAACGCCAACATTTGATTTTTTGATTACAACATTTGTGTTTTTTTGCGTCATTAAATTTAGTAAACGTTGTTAAACACGTGTTGCAATACGACTTGGCCCCAAACATACTGGCTAAACTTTTAATGACGTGCATGTGTTGATCTATTTGTAATAAAAAAATTTTTTTCTCCGAAAACATTTCACCTTGATAAACCTTTTTGAAATTATCATTAGCACTGAAAATAACTATTTGGTACTCGGGTTGCAATACTTTTTGAAACATTGAAATTTTGTCTAAACTAACGGGACCAATAGGCACATTAGCCTTGGCATGAAGCTTTAACGCTTCTTCTTTTTGCAAAGGTCTATGACCTAGTTGTATACGTCTATAACGATTAAAATCAAAAGTCAAAGTACTAAGCTTTTGTTTCTTTAAATATGTTAAATCAGCAACCATCATACCGCAAACGATTGCTCTTGATACGCATAGTTCATCATCGTTTATTATAGGCAAAAATGTCCTTCCTTTCTGAATATATTTGTCGAGAGCTATCATCGATCTATTTTTAACAGATCGACGACCTGATATTGGTACATTAACGTTTAAAAATATAGCATCGAGCCTGACATCACCCTCGAGAAAAAAATTTCTTCGGCTTTGACTTACTTGACTAATGGCAGTCATTAGTCTTTCCGCCGTTAACTCATTTAGGGCCATAAAATTTAAATTTATAGCATTTTCCAATAAGTCAGACCTAACACAAAATCTAACGCTATTGTAACCTGGAGAAGATTCTAAAATTGTCTCTATAATGGATTGAAAGATTTTTATCAATTGTTCATATACTTCTGTCAATTTGAGCATATGAAGGTCTTTAAAAATAATTTTATATTCAGAGGCTAAACAGTTGAACTTTCGAGAGACAGTTTGGTTAACTTTTGATAATTCGTAAAACCTTTTAGGATTAAAATAGGAAAGATCCAAAGGCTCTTCTTCGGATGATGACATGTTTTCTATTTGATCTTATCGCACCGAAGGCGCGACTCGAAATAAAACTCTTGACGTAGACCTAGGAAACAAACTAAAATATCTAAAATAATATACACTACAAGTTCTAAAATAAAAAAGTATTAATTTTCTAAAAATACGTTTTAAAAATTCTTTATTGCGTACATTTTCAAATTTCTTATACAGTTACAGGCATTTTCTTTAAAACTTTGTCTATAAGACTGACAACTTCTGGTACCTCATCAAACTTTAAATTTAATTTTTTTTCGCGCATTTCCCCCCTATATTTTGTTAATAAATAGCCCGTATCTTTAAAATTTTCCAGTTCCAACATTCCCGGGAAACATAGGGTCTGTTTAGGGTACTGCATGGTTTGCTTAAATTTTTTTTAACTTCTTCTATCACGTCTATCGAAATACATATTCCATATATAAGGGGTTTTTAAAAGCGTATCTTCTAATGTCTATATAATTTATTGTTTAATTTAACTAATTTTACACCGATATTATCGCTCTCGTTAAATTTAATTTCGATAGTTTCCCACGTTTGATTTGCCGTCTAAAGACAATAATGATACATTTGGACATGCAGTTTTTAAAAACGTGGAAAAAAAAAACTTACCATGTCTAAAGGCATCGAGAGAATTTAGTTTATGGTCGAGAGATATTGCCTCAAGTGATTGTACGCCGCGACTTGCTGGGTTATATACTAGATCTAAAGCGGTCTACGTATCACGTTAAAATAAGTACATTTTGAACTAACATAGATGTAAAAAAATCTTGTTTCCGTTTTACAAAAACAGCTGCTAGTTATAACGGAGGAAAATATATTATAACTTGACGTCATACGTATATTTCGAATTAACTTTGACGCCAACCTTGTTTTCGCTTTATTAAAACACTGTTAATTATAACGAAGCAAAATATAACACGGTATAGGCGCTATATTATTCACCTTTAGGTATAACGAATCCTTGGGTCTAGCTAGTTTGATAGTATTTTATGGAACGAAGTCTATAACCAACAACTGTAAGTTATAAAGGAGCAAAATAAATTTTTATCATGGCTAACCTTGACGTCATACGTCGAATTATATTGACATCAACTAACCTTGTCTTTACTTTATAAAAGCAACTGTTACTTATAAGAGAGCAAAATATATTTTCTATACGTATATTTCGAGTTATCTTTGACGTCAACCAACCTTGTCTTTGCTTTATAAAAGCAACTGTTATAAGAGAGTAAAATATATTTCCAATTATCTTTGACGTCAACCAACCTTGTTTTCGCTTTATGAAAACAACTGTTTATTATAAAAATATATCCTTTACAAAGTAACCTTGGTTCGCTTGTTAAGGACTCTCGCTAAGGGTATTCGAACTCGTGAACAACGAGTTAAAGGCAGATACGTTAACGAGCGAACCAATGATACTTGAGGTTATATTCGGTTGTGACGAAAAGTATATCTGCTGGATAACCAACTTCACTAATAGCAATAATTCACTGTATTCAGATCTACAAACTATTAAATTCTCCCCGCCATAACAATAGTCATGTCTTTGTCGAATATACCTTGTCTGTATACCTTGGCTAAAGTAGCGTCGAGCAAAACTTTTAATTACTATACGAGTATGAACTCGCTTCTCGGCATGATCTTTATTCGGGTTGTTTACCCAGTCATATCGCTACTGAACTCGAAGAATCACTCGCTACAACCGGTGAGTATCTCGATTCAAACATTTTAAACTATCTTTCGGCGCAAGAGGTTTTCGAGTTAAAGCACATTATAAACTTTCATTTCTACAGTACAATTATGTTATGACGCGCCCTCACAATTACCGCACAATATTCCCGATTGGTGTCACGGTAATCTCACTTTAAAAAACTATTTTAAATTAGAAAATGTTTTTGCATGCCCCAACAAAAAACCTATATTGATTAAGGGTCACGAAAACCTAAAACTACACTAAGTTACAATACAACTACATGTAAAAACAGTAAAACAATAAATATCCATAAAGTACAATTAACACTCTACACGTACACTATACATAATAAAATACAAATAAAAGTACAATAACTACAATAAACACAGTAAAATACAATAAATAATAAAAGTACAATAAAAACACTCTAAAAAAACTAGTACATAATAAATACACTAACATTACAATAAAAATAGGTACTAATGTAAAACTACAACAAAACCCAGTAAAACCAATAGAATACACTAAATTACCATAAAACACATAAATACAGTAAAAAACACACAATAAAATACACTATACTCACTATATAAATACAATCAAAGTACAATAAAATACACTAAAATACAATAAACTACAACAAAACACAGTAAAACACAATAGAATACACTAAATTGCAATAAAAACATAAAATAAAGTAAGAATACATAAAATACACTATACCATAATAAAATACAATAAAATACACTAAGGTCAACAAAACTAAAATAAAACCAGTAAAAAACACACTAAATACAATAAAGTACATAAAACTACAAAAATACAGGTCAAACACCAATAAATACATAAAAAGTACAATAAAAACTACAAGTAAAAATACAGATAAAACACATACAAACATAACACTATAAACAATAATAAAATACAAAAAGTACAATAAAACTACACTAAAGTAATAACTCACTAAAAGTACAATAAAATCACTAAAAGGTAAATAAAACTACAATAAAATACAGTAAAAACACAATAAAATACACAAAAGTTAAAATAAAACTACAATAACCACAGTAAACAAAAAATGACACTAGGTACAATAAAACTACATAAAACACAATAAAAGTACAATAAACACTCTAAAAGCTACACTATACCCAACAAAACTCAATAAAACACACTAACAAGTACATAA
>JAEQBA010000042.1:76069-139497 GCA_019434445.1 Phalangium opilio | reverse complement strand
CATAATAAAATACACTAAAAGTACACTATACCATAATAAAATACACTTAAAGTACAATAAAATACACTTTCTAGTTGAAGAGATTTATACTGAACTGGTATTGGGAGAAAAGCGTTCAAAAATGGTACACCTACTGTTTCCGTTTGTCGTGACAGATGTTCGTGGAATGGTTAGTTGATTCAAACGAAAAATATCATAATAATTTTGGAGTGATATTTTGGATGTAGGTAAGGAAATTTATTTCGTTTTACTTTAATGTTATAAAGGCACAATATATATAAATAATAATAAACTAAGTAAACTAATAATAATAAACTAATAATAATAAACTAAATAAACTAATAATAAACTAAAAAAACTAAATAAAATAATATAATAATAAACTAATAATAATAATAAAAACTAATAATAAACTAAATACTTTGTTCCACGTATTATTATGATCAATATGATATTGAGTCTTACAGAAACTTTGTGAATTTATGACAAATAACTTAAATTACAACAAAATACACTGAAATACACTAAAACTACAATAAAAACACACCAAAACACACTAAAAACCACAATAAAAACACACCAAAACACAGTAAAAACGCAATAAAACAAACCAAAACACAGTGAAACAAACTAAAAGTACAATAAAAGTACAATAAAACACTCTAAAACTACACTATACCATATTAAAATACACTAAGGTACAATAAAAACACAATAAAATACACTAAAAGTACAAAAAACTACAATAAAATACAGTAAAACACTATAAAACTACACAAAAGGTACAATAAAACTATAAATAAAAAACATAAAAACACAATAAAACACTCTAAAACTACACTGTACCACAACAATAAAACACACCAAAGCACAGTAAAACATGTTTACACTAGACCGCCAAGAAGAACAAACACTGAATTTTGAAAGTTATTTATTTGCCTTAGTTTTCCCAGTTTCCCAGGTTTGTACGAACCCTGAATTCAACCTCGTACAGATAGGCAGTTCAGCGCTATTATGAAAAATGCAGAAATAATATCCTAATAAAAAGTTCACCACAATGTTTATTGGTAACATTTATTTTCTGTTTTTCTTTACAATTAATTGACAAGAGATATTTCATTAAGAAATACAATGAAGAGCTGTTGTTGTTATTTATTTGTCTTTGATATTTCTTTTTCGTTAGAAAATATATTATCTTTATCTTCTTTTAGGTTATTTGATAGGTCCAAAGTATGAAAAGGTACATTTGGATTACTTATCAAAACCAATGCAAGTTTATGAGCAAAATCCCTATTTTAAAATACAAATCTTTACATTAAATAACGTCATTATAAGAATAACTTGTACGAATATACACCATTTAACTCCTATATTATCTAAATAGAGTTCCTCAATGGAGACAGTTTTTTCATAACAGCCAAAATCTGTTCCAAAGCTTCCGGGACCATTGTTTTTATACACAATGTAAGGTAGATTTGATTTTCTTTTTACTTACTCTTTAAAACTAACCTGATAAATTACATCTTTTTTGTACGTTTTATATTTTTCATGTAAATGGAAGCTTCGAGATCAGTAACACCTCCTGGATCAGTCTGGATATTTTTCCTATAGTTCAGTTTTAAACTGTCGAAATAAGATACGGTTCTTTTCTTGATCGGTATCCTGTTCTTTATGGAATGAGTTGGCCATTTTCAGGCCCTTATGGATGACAAAAGCGTTACCTGCAAAGATATTAATCAATGGGTTAATTATCGATGGTTTCTTCTTTCTACACACGGTGGTATCTTGGTCTTACTTGACTTTTAAATTAAAGTCATATTGTCTAAACCTTTCATCATGATAAGGCGCTGAATTTCTGCTGAAGAAGAAGGCTCCCAAGGATCTCTCCACAAGACTTCAAAAATGACAGCTAACTTATTAGTCATTGGTTCTCTATACCAGGCTTCGTAGTCAATATGTTTCTGACATTTCCAACAAAGCTCAATGTAAAAGAGGTGGGCGCCCATCATTTCCAAACGTTGTCCGTTTTATCCTTGGGTATTTGGGCTATTTCTTTCATTTCGAATGCGGGTACAACGTAAACAGTTTTATCATCTTTTCGAGATTCGAGAAAGAGCCTATTTTCTCAGGCATACTCCAGGAACATTTCGTGGAGGTTATCGTTGGGCATCATATCGACGTCTAAGACTAATACAAATTCTGTGGTGGAATTTCTTCTCATTGACATCAATAAGAGCGAAACCAGTACTTGAATGTACAGTTGCATTGTAGAATTTCATTATTTTTGGTAAGGCATCAATGTAATTTAGTTTCTTCGTTCTAGTTAACAACTTGAAGATTTTATCCTTTAAAGTTCTATTAAACCTTTCAATTACTCCGCATTTAGTTGCACCTACACTAGTATAAAAACTTATTCCCTCTTTTCTTAAATAATCTTTAAACAATTTTGATAAAAATTCACTACCTTGATCAACATTAATTCGTAACGGCTTTCTTTAATAACTCTCCGTAAAGCTTTCAAAACCTCTTTACTAGTTTTATTTTTCAAAGGAAGACTCCAAGCATATTTTGAGAGGATATCAATAATAGTTAGAATATATTGAAACCCTTTATTATTTTCTTAAGATTTTGTAGATCGATCAAGTCGCACTGAAATACTTCACTGACTGTTGTAACGTAAGTACGATTTCTTGGAAAGTATATCCTCCTTGCTTTGTGAATGGTATATGTTGGCTGAGACTGAAGCCAAGTCTTAATTTTTTTCTTCGAAACATTTTTCACTCCTTGTTTCAATTTCTTTGCGCTACCGTAACTGAGAGGACTTTCACTGTTATAATACACTCGGCTTAACTTATTTTCCATAATTACACTTTCTCAAAGAAAGATTTTCTATTTAACCCTTGTCAATGTACGTTTAAAGCTATCCATTCATCTTCGTCTCTTATCAATGACGTCACAATTGTAGAAGATTTAACCCTTGTCAATGTACGTTTCAAGCTATCCATTCTCGTCTCTTATTAATGACGTCACAGATACAGTTGTAGAAGATTTAACCCTTGTCAATGTACGTTTAAAGCTATCTCTCTCTTATCAATGACGTCACAGATACAGTTGTAGAAGAGAGGAGTTTCCCAATAGACGGCGCACGGTGTTTTCTCGCCAATGACGTCACAGATACAGTTGAAGAGACCGTCATACGCATGCGCAGACTCACCCCGAGTGCGCGCGGTTTTCAAATTTCGCGGTTTTCCCGCGAGGCGGCGCGCGGTATTTTCCCGCGAGGGGGCGCGCGGGTTTCCCCGCGAAGGGGCTTCCCCGGCGGCGAGGGGGCGTTGATTACGTCACTCATTACGTCATAGGTCATTGACCTACACTGGTGACCTTGACCTACATTCTACACCTACATTCTACACCTACGGAGGTACGAAGTGGGGGGTTACACTACTGCAATGAATGAAATATATCACAATGCACGTACCTTGATAGATATAGGAGGCAATGAATGAAATATATCACAATGCACAGGCCTTGATAGATATAGGAGGCAATGAAGGAAATATATCGCATGCACGGGCCTTGGTAGATATAGGAGGTAATGATAATCTCTCTCTTTGCACGAGAGATTTATCTTTAATATTTAAATAAATATAATTATTTTTAATTATTTTAATCTTCAATAATTAACATTAATAATAGTTAAATCGTTTAAAATAAAGTTATACCTATTAACTTCTCAAACTTTGCTAATATTGACGTTTAAAGTGAAGGGTACCCCTCTTGCCCGCTTTCTTCAAGTTTTGGGGTATATATACGATTCGTTTCCATTATAATAGTAAGGAAAAAGCGCAATTGCGAAAGTCTTTGGTGGCGATCCCACCTTAGGGAGGCTAGACGTTTCTCGTAACCCTAGCTGATCGCCGCGTATATCCTAAAACCAAACGATGATAATGGAGTAGAAGCCAATGATACAGATTGGTGTCTATGTGGAATAGACGAAAGACCAGTGGATGGTGGTGTTAGAAGCCAGTGTAAGTGCAGACTGGTGTCAATGTGGGATTGACAAAGAACAGAAGATGGTGGTGATTAGAAGCCAATATGTACAGACTGGTGTCCAAGTGGAATGGACGAAGACCAGAAGATGGTGGTGATTAGAAGCCAGTAAGAACTCAACACAGGTGGTGTGAGAACTCAAGTAGAGGAGCCATTTCCGTGACTGTGAAAGCAGTTCGGAAATGGCGAACACGTTTGCTCCGATACGCAAACTGCGAACGCGATCACGTGGGTGTAACAACGGACAGACAGACAGACAGACAGACAGACAGACACGGCCGTTACAGAACCTCTCCTGGACTACGTCACACGGAGAGGTAAAACCCTAAATCATTAAATGTTTGCATTCTTATTTTAATTAACGTAATACAATTTTTTACTCCACTAAAAATTCCACAAATAGGACCAAATTGACTATTTTACACAATTTTTAAAAATGCTGATTTATGCCCGTTTGACCTTTAGCTCAAAATTTTCATTAGCCCAATATGAAATTCGGATATCCTTAAAACTTTACAAAGCGATCCGAAATTGACAATTTCAAACTTTTTTGTAACATTAACCAACGTCTGTTTGATATTAATCTTAAAACCGTCTTAAACAAAATATAGTCAGGGCTATCCTAAAAGTCGACAAAAATGATCCAAGAATGTTAATACGCCTAAAAAGTGCCCTCTTCAAAATATGTAGACGGGGAAAATAGAGCGTGATCGAGTGGGCTATGCTAGTGGGTATTTGGGTAGCAAATCTCGGGGGTTGGGACTCCGGGCATAGCCCACTCCATCACGCACTCGACAACGCAAAGCAATTCGCGCTGTAGCGGAAGCAGCTTGCGTCCTGTTGCGCGTGATCGAGTAGACTATGCTCCGGGAAAAATAAATCTTCACTTCAGTTAGGAGTGGGTGTTCCACGAGACTACTAAGAAAATTCAAGGGTAACCAGAGTTCACACGTTAAAACTCTAATATTTTAATTATCCAATTCTTTAGTTTAGCAGACGACGTGCTCTAGTTAATGGTCACGGACCAGTTTATTTATTCCAAGTCAGGAGGGTCGCTGGCCTAATGTCCAGTTTAAAAAAATCCTTATTTCCCACGCTGACTCGCGCTATAGCGCAAGCAGCTTACGACGTGTTGCGCGTGATCGAGTAGGCTATGCTCCGGGCAAAAGAAATCTTCACTCGGCTAGCCTAGAATAGATCAGCGTGGGAAATAAGGCGGTAACACAGGGCAAATGACCAGTTTAAAAATTGCCTGGTACAGTTCAAAAATTAAATCGGAGGGGGTTAGTGGTCCACGAGACTACTAAAAAAATCAAGGGTAACCAGAGTCCACACATTAAAATTCTAATATTTTAATTATCCACTTCTTTAGCTTAGAAGACGAAGGGCTCTGGTCAATGGTCACGGACCAGTTTATTTATTCCAAGTCAGGAGGGTCGCTGGCCTAATGTCCAGTTTAAAAAAATCCATATTTCCCACCCTGACTCACGCTATAGCGCAAGCAGCTTACGACGTGTTGCGCGTGATCGAGTAGGCTATGCTCCGGCCAAAAAAATCTTCAGTTCAGCGTTGGAAATAAGGCGGTGGCACAGGGAAAATGACCAGTTTAAAAATTAAATCGGAGGGGGACCACTAAGGAAATTCTAGGGTAACCAGAGTCCAGACATTATCTCAACTATTTTAATTATCCACTTCTTTAGTTTAGCAGACGCCGCGCCCCGGTCAATGGTCATGGACCAGTTCATTTATTCCAGGGCAGGGGATCGCTGGCCCAATGTCTAATTTTAAAAAAATCCCTATTTCCCACCCTGAAATAGATCCCTGTTATCAATGACGTCAACCAAATGATAGATGCATATGATAAAGATACACTTCTCATAAGCGAGAATGGCCAACGATGATGCGTAAGAGACAGCCTGGCAGCCCGGTATTTGTTTAACTCTGAACCAAGTCAGTTGTCAAATGTTTATTACTTCTTCTATGCGGCTTAAAGTGGGTTAAATATTTAACATAAACCAAAATTAATGTTATTTAATTAAACAAAATTGTGATATAAACGTCTATAAAAAATGCAACCTCAAACAAGCAGAGCTATGTTCGTATATGGAAAATTAGAAAGCACGTTAGAAGTCCAATAAACCGCAATGGTTTTCACCTTTAAAAGTTAATACAACCCTTTGAATTTAAATAATTAGAAATGAGAAATGTTGTTGAATGAATGAATCTATACGGTTGCAGTTGTGTTGAAATGAAAGCAATTAAATATGTCTCATTGATATTAAGCTCAGATAATTTTTGATAAACTTACTAAACAATTGTGCATTGATATTTATTAATTAAACAATATGTATTGTAAAAAAAAGCCTGAGAATGGGAACCTCTTTAAAACCAGAAACAAGACCCATAAACGTAAGTTTGGAACAATTTTTGGTAACGTACACTTGCGTCTAAGAAACATTTTTTCCCAATAATTTCAGAAACATTGACTTCTTTGAAAAGGCTTAGTAGCAGAGCCACTGAACAGTGTTTTACATATTTAACATAAACCAAAATTAATATCATTTAATTAAACATCGTGTTATAAACGAGTTTAAAAAAACTCTGCCTCAAATTGCCAGATATGTCAAAAATTCAAAATTAAGAAAACATGTTAGAGATTCAATAAAAAGCAATGGTTTTTACCTTTAATGTAGAATTTGAATTCAAATAATGCAAATGTAAATGTTATTAAATGAAAGAATCTATACAGTTCTGTTTGTCATAATTTCCCTTGAAAACTTATCGCCAACGTTTAGTCTTCGGAGGTTTCATCATTAAGGTGTAAAAGTAACCTCTAAAGCTTATTAATGTGTCCTAGCTGTCACAAATAACACTGTAGTAATTGATTGATCTACCAGTAAGATTAATAATTAATTTCTTTATAATTTATTTCAACCTACCGGTAATCGTAATGTCTGGCTTTTGAAATTAACGAAATTGATGTTTCCTTGCTTGCCCAAGTTGCCTTTGCCTATAATGCTATTTTGACCGAGGCTTAGCGAAATTGCTTAATAAAAAATATTCTGGTTGTTTTTAAATTTAAAAATAATAAAAATCAGACCTAATTAGCCTCCATTTTAATTCCAATTAAAAAACTTTGGTTTTAAGCGCTTAAAGGCGCGGGTGATCTAACGCCATGTTTTTCTTGCTTAAGTCCCCCTAACGGTGTGAATCACGACGAAAACGCGTAAGTCCGGGAAGTCCAATAAAAAATTAGAGCTAAAATGCGTGTCTCTAACAGTGATAAAACGCCGTAACTTCAATACCAAGACAACGTAACTAGAAGTATGAATTTATAATGATAAAATCAATACTTAAACTTAATTGATTTTAATGAAACTAAGAAAAGGCGCTACCTTGAACTGTTTTCTTTCATTTAAGATGGTTCCCAAACGTATCGAATGAATAGTTTTCCTTATATCCCTGCGGGGTTGACCCCACTTT
Organism: Phalangium opilio; assembly: GCA_019434445.1. NCBI lineage: Eukaryota > Metazoa > Arthropoda > Arachnida > Opiliones > Phalangiidae > Phalangium > Phalangium opilio. The sequence goes on along the minus strand of JAEQBA010000042.1, from coordinate 131,964 downwards.
CTATAAAATTCCCATGTTATGTCTATGGACTAATATTTTATTTTTCACCAAATGTCGGATTAATTTTATGGATTCTAAAACCACCCTTAGCAACTTCATTCTTTATAGAATTAACTATTAGATGGATCTCTTTGAAATTTTAACCACAAAATTAGGGTCCAAATTTTAGTTCACTTGCAAAATTTCAAAGCAGCAAACAAAATACGAAAAACGTTACGGCCAATAAAAAAAAACCCTCCTTAAGCATTAGAGGCAGTATCGAGTCTTATCTAAGAGAGCGACCGCTCTCCTAGAATTATACGCTGCTTGACTATGGTAGGACCATTTAAGAGAATTGTGGTGCCGGTTTACTGCATTCTAAGCATAAGGAGAACATTCCCTTCACCAGACGGTATTTACAAGGGTTATCAAGCTGCCCGAATTGTCGAAGGATACTAATGTGTTTTAATTAATTTCGACAGTTATCGTTCAGAATAATTAGCAATAGCCTTTTTATGATATCATGTATATACGAGTCCTATCACTTTCTCAAATGCGGCTTTATTCTGTCTTTTCAAATCGGTATGTGTAATTTGCTAAAACCTCGAGTTTTTCCGAAATTTCTAACAAACTTATATGCTTGTAAATGCTTCGAGGGTCAGAATCTTCTATAACTAGAGGATCTGAAACGTTACTTTAATATGAAAAGTGTAAGACTTTTGAATTCAAACTAGTTAATCTTAACCAATATATTAGTCATAACTCAAAATCACGTTTTGCAATGAAAATTCCTTCCGTGTAGTTGTAGTACTTTGCTTCAGAAACTTTACCAACACTTTATGACTTAGATTTCGTATTGTAATTGGTATTTTAAGTTTCCTTCGCTATCAACATCTTCCTTTCGTCCAACATGCTTGTTATAGTCTATTTCAGCTAACCACAGGTGGTTTCAAATGTCCGGAGCCAATTCCGCGACTACGACAACATTCTTGGCGTGGGAGGCCTTCATATTTAGTTAATTACGTTTAATTTAATCATTAAGGTCAGGTTGATTCTTCTTACTTCCAGAATCTTGCGCAGTAGGGTTTTACCAACATGCCATACATACAATGAGAGTATGGCGTCTTTAAACTGTCTTTCAGATTTTTTCATTTCTGCTTTTATGCTTGAATGAGCATCACTAACCACTTCTACATTTTTGACTCAATACTCTTTTGACTTTTCCATTACTTCCGAGGCGGCTCTTTTAAATCCAATTATTTCCATATTGGAGCTCTTGCCTTTGGCTTCGGTAACATCAACATTGCAAACGGAAATCATCTTCTTAGTTTGACAATCCGCGAATGTGTAAGTGCAAAGAGTGGCCGAATGACCAGGAGAATCCATTCGAACATCGCCTGCAATTATTAATTCCTTTCCATTGAGTTCTTGGAAAACTTCACTTTGAGGACACTGCCATTTCTTCTGCACTGCAGGCTGAATAAAATGTCTTTGGTATCTAAATACACGAAAAAAAGTTACTTTAAGTTACAGTAGGAATAGTACGACTTCCTAACTCATTCATCCCGAGCATCTTTACTTAAGTAAAATATATTTTTGAGCTACATATATACCTGAAAAATGTGTCTTTAGATAAAAACTGGATTTTAGAGTATTTGGCCATTTTCTCAATTCTACAAAATTTATTTCCAGCCAAAAGAATTCCAGAAGCAATTTTTCTAATTATTTTTATTTTTTTTATTTTTATTTTTGAGCTACATATATACCTGTAAAATGTGTCTTTAGATAAAAACTGGATTTTAGAGTATTTGGCCATTTTCTCAATTCTACAAAAATTATTTCCAGCCAAAAGAATTCCAGAAGCAATTTTTATATTGCCTGCAAAAACGCCAAGATATGATTTTTGGCTTTCCCGTGATCTTTGTTGAATAATGGTTCGTTAGGACATTTACAATTCCCAATCTAAGCATAAGCTTATAAGATACGTTCCACAAGTTTGACTCTCAGTAAGGATGTAGCATTACAAATATAAGAAGTGCCATACTTACGGAATATACCGTAGAAACTAATGATTTTAGAAATATTCTTACCTTTTTGTGTTTAAGTCCATTGCCAGAAAGGCATTTCTACTTAAAGATAAAAGCCGATCCTCGGTAGATATGACTATAACTTAAAAGTTCTCCGGAAAAAACAACACAAGCCGAATGCTTATTTTACTAATTGATCGATTTTAGAGAAAAAAACCAAAACTAGTTCTTTTGCAACAGCATCTTTGGACGTTAAAACTTATTTCTCCACTTTCGTAAGTTTCGTTCTCGTTGATAACTAGAACGGCCTCGCTTTTTGCTTGGTAACAAGTTAAGTTAATAAATTTCAAACATTTGCTTTTATGTGGAAATTTCCTAATTTCATGGCAGACGACAGTAAGACAATTATAATTAATTACTTTGGTATTTCATCCGAGCTTGACCACTTTTATTTGGGGTTACTAATTAACTTTAACACCCTTAAGAACAAATACTTTGTTATCAGGTCGAATTTTCGTCTAAAAGAGTAATTCAGTAAAATAATTATGGTTAATAGAAGTTTTTATATCTTTTGAAGTAAGTTTTTCGACGTCCTTTATGGCCAAGGCTAAGTTTTATTTTAGTTAGTTTATGTAATTATAGTCTTTATAGCATGCATTTTTTTATTATTATTTTCAATCTGACTCTAATTTACAAACAAACAAAGCTATTAAGTCTGAAAAGACTTACGGGCCAACGCAACTCATTTTCGACAGAGCCTTCTCAAATTAATACAAAAATAAAAGTGAATAGTTATATAAAGTAGATTAATTATATAAAGTAGATTAATTGCTTGGTTCAAGGTCACGTAATGTTACAAAAATTTGAAAATTGATGGGGAGAGAAGACGGAACACCGGAATTATATTAGCGAGGGTTTGTAACAGATAGCTTGGCAATATTTTTAAATTGTTGTAAATTAACAGCATTATGTTTGGATAAAGAATTATACATTTTTGCACCTTTGTAGAAAATGGAGTTAAGTTTTTTGATGTCCTTGAATAAGGGAGTTAATAAGGGGCTTTATACGGGTTCTGTATTTTTTTGTACATTCCAGATCGAAAAGATTAGAGTTTGTAATAGTCAGAGATTTATATATTAACACCAGGGAACAGTATTCGTATAATTAAGTTATCGTCAATATTTTAAGGCTATTAAATAAAGGTGTACTATGCTCTTTGAAAGGCTTTCTAAGAATTAATCTAGCTGCTCTTTTTTGCAATAGGAATAACCTATTAATATTGTATTCGGTGGTATTGCCCCAAATTGGGAGACAGAATATGAGGTGTGTATATAGTAATAAGTAGTATAATTGGTGGCACAACTTGTCCGTAAAGATACTCCTGTTTTTTGCTATGAGATATGTACTATAGGAGATTTTTATAGCAATTTTGTCGATATATGTATTCCAATTCAACTTTTCGTCAATCCATAGCCCAAGATATTTTACCTCCCCGACTCTTTTCAATACTATGTTGTCAAATTCTAAGTTGCAGCCTGAGGGGACATCTTTCTTTCCTTGGTTCTTAAAAATTATGTATACTGTTTTGTCCGTGTTAATTTGAAGGTTATTATTTTTCAGCCAGCAGCTAATCAGCTGAATATTACAATTGAGGCGATCAGCTAGAATTTCATAGTTTGTATCCGTGTCAACTACCGCAGTGTCGTCTGCATACAGGGTATATCATTATCAACTGTACTTGTTAAGTCATTAATAAAGATGTTAAAAAAAGAGGAGACAATATTGAGCCTTGAGGAACCTCACACGTTACGCAACTTAAGTCAGAATAATTGCAGTTAACCCTCTTTTGGCTGCTAATTCCTAGTCGATACAGTTTATCTAACAGAATTTTGTTATCAACCATATCGAAGGCCTTTCTGAGATCTAGAAAGAGTGCTACCACATAATTACCCTTATCTAACCCTTCTATAATTTGTTTATATACTCTGGCTACTGCTGAGTCTACTCCTAGATTCTTACGAAAGCCGAATTGCTTTGAATTAAGAATATCGTATTTATCACAGAAGGTTAATAGGCGTTGATTAAAGCATTGGTCGAGTACTTTGGCCACTACTGATAACAAAGATATGGGTCGATAGTTGTTGGGGCTGGTGGGATCTCCGTTTTTAAAAATGGTTGTAATTATCGCTTTTTTAAGAATTTTCGGATAATGTCCACTTGTTAACGTTAGGTTTATTAAATAAGTTAGAGGCTTCAGTATATATCCTTATATAGTTTTATCCTTTTGAGAGTTTTAGGCGCTATCCCATCAGCCCCAGGGCCCGATCTCTCCCGTACCTTGTTTATAGATGTAAGGACCTCGTTTTCTTCTACCGGTATCAGGGCCATGGAGTTCGTAATATGAGTAATATTTCCTAATGTGGTTTGGGAATCATGGGAGACCCTGGGGACAGGGGGCTTATTAAAGAACTTATTAAGCCCATGTGATGTGGTATTTATGGGGTTTTGAGCCTTGTTTTTAGTTTTTCCCAAAAGGTTGTTTACAACTTTCCATGTGTTTTTTAAATTATTCTGCGTCAGCAGTTGCGAGCGAAAATAGCTATTTCTTGTATTTCTAATAATGTTATTGCAACGGTTTCTGGAAAGTTTGTATTTGCAGATATTTTCGGTTGACGGGTTTGACTTAGCTAATTTTTATGGTGGTTTTTCGTGTGTATAAAACTTTTAACTTCTGCCGTGAACCACAGGTTCGAATTCTGGCATTTGGATTTATCTTGTAACGACGACCTCCACGTTCCTCCGAAGTCGTCTGCTTCCTCTATTTTCTTAGTTACAATTTTTCTCACAAGTGGCGCCTTAAGCGCCACTAGCTCTTGTAAAGATAAAAAACTAAATGTTGGCGGGGATAAAACCCCCGCCACCGCCTAGTAAAAGGCAGTCAGTTTTGTGATGTAACGCGAACCAGTACGGACGTGTTTTTGTTTTCGAGAATTAAATATTTCAATAAGTTCTATGTCTCTAAGTTATTCTTCCTACAACAATGGACCATCTGGTAAATATTACGGGAACCTGGGAATTTCTTTAATTCTTAGTTTTAATTAAATATCTTTATGCGCCGTGAAATTAGGCCCCTTTCCTACATTTAAATTTTACGGTTACAAAAAGTGGCGAGCTTGCCAGGACTCGTTGAGACTAACATTACCAATTGTACTTACACGCGTACTTGTGCGAATTACTTGTGCTTTTGCTTGAACTCATTCACTGTCGCGTCATGGATCCCGCCGATCCGCATGCTTTAATCGCCGCGATTAACGCGCAGTTACCGGGATCCCATACTCCCCCGAAAGGGATCACTCCCCCTCCAAGCCTCGGTACTAGTCCTTCGCAAGGACAAGCGGCTGGAGGACTCCCACCTGCGCCGCCGCCACCGCAAGGTGCAGCGTCAAATATTTGGCTACAAACTATTCAAACTCTAGCAACTACGTTAGCAAATGTAGGCACTAGACGAGCCGCCAAAAGTAGGCCAAAACCGCCCCCTCACTTAATATTTAGTGGTGTCGAAGGTGAAAGCGCGCCGAAGTTCCTTCGGACTTTGACGGAATTCGCGGATTATCACAGCATGACAGGAGATGACATTATCGCGCTTCTACCCCAAATATTAAGGGGTCGTGCATTAATCTGGTTTAGAGACTTGAATAGGCCAAATCAGACACTAATGTGGCGGACAGTAAAAGGCGCGTTTAGAGACTATTTCTTTTCGGTGAGAGCGGAGGAATCCCTCCGCCTACAAATAGCTAAATTTAAACAATCCGACAGTGTGTCTTTTGACGCGTACATCGCGAGTATCACCGCGATGAATCAGAACCTACGCGTTCCGTATACTGACTCTGAACTGGTCGGTATTTCCAAGCGAAATATCCTCCCCGAAATACGCATCCATGTCTTTCACGACAGCATAAGGACAATGCGCAGCTTCATAGAAAAGGGCCGCGTAACAGAAGAAATTTTACGGGCGACCCCTTCTAGCACACTGTATCCTAGAGACAGTGCAAAGTTTACCCCGCGTAAATCCAGTGGGAGAAGAAATTCTCCCACCCCCGCTGTTTTAACAAAACCGCCGGGGGGAGGTGCGACATCAAAGGTTGCGACACCAACCGCAAGAAATACCAATAGACCTACACCGGCTCAGACAGAGCAAAACGAATTAAGTCACATAGAATGCTATAAGTGCGGATGTTTAGGGCATTATGCTACCGCCTGCCCGGACAAACAAGAAGTCGCGCCGCAGCACGCTTCGGGAAACTTGAAAGCGGGAAGACCAAAAGGGGAACGTCTTCCCCGCCGCGCGAAGAAAGTAAAGCCCCCTATGGAAGTCGGCTCTATGGATGTGCGTCGCTGTGAGGTTGATCCTCCCGTGGCCATAGAACCCGTGTATTCGCATGGAACCTTCGCCTCTAGACTAGATTCAGGCACTGATGCTGGTTTTATCAGCTTATATCAGTGGCGTAATTTAGTCAGAACTCTAAAACCTGACTTAGTACTTCCGGAAGAAGAAGAGACTCAATGTATAGTGTTAGGCGATGGACGTTATAGCTTCACAAAGGGACGCGCGCGAATAGACTTCCGCTTAGGACAGTTGAAACTAAAGCAGGAATTTCACGTAGTTCCCTCACTACCAAACGACTTTATTTTGGGAAAAAATTTGCTTTATAAACATCGTCCCGTTTTGGATTTTGGTACAAAGACTTGTCAGATTGACGGAACAACGTTCCCATTCGTGCTTAATCTCCCGGGGTTAAAGACTCCGACCCCTCAAATTATAGAGGATATTGAACAAGCTGTCGCGTTGCCCACACTGGGTCCTAATCAGAAGGAAGACTTAAAAACTCTATTATTACGATTTCCAAAACTATTTTCGGAAAAGGCGGGACGCACTAACTTAGTATATCACGAGATACACACTACCACCGATGTTCCCGTTAGTCAACGCGCGTATCGTGTTAACGACGAGAAAAAACGGATAATTGAGGATCATCTTCACGAAATGATCCGCGACGGAATCGTGATGCCATCCGTTAGTCCTTACGCGTCGCCGGTGTTACTTGTCCACCCGAAGTGCGGAAAGATACGTTTCTGCGTCGACTATCGCGCGTTAAATAAAGTGGCCGTGAAAGATCCGTATCCGCTTCCGAGAATAGAGGAACTATTAGGGAAAGTGGGTGCCCCAAAGTTCATCACAGCACTGGACTTGAAGAGCGGCTATTGGCAGATAGATCTCCATCCGCAGGCGAAAGCGAAGACTGCTTTCATCACGCACGCGGGAAAGTACGAGTTCGAAGTACTTCCGTTCGGTCTATGCAATGCGCCGTCGTCGTTCCAACGACTCATCGACGAAGTCTTCAGGGATGGACATCACTTTTCCATCTGTGTCTATCTGGACGACATCGTCATTCCATCCAGTACTTGGGCAGACCATTTGCAAGCCTTAGAATATGTCTTTCACCGACTGTCTGAAGCGGGCCTTACGCTTCAGACCAAGAAATGTCGCTTTGCGCAAAGCGAAGCGACCGTGTTAGGGCATATAGTTAATGAACGAGGGATTCACATTGATCCCTCCAAGACTAGGGCTATAGTAGACTTTCCAATCCCAAAGAACGTGAAAGAAATCCAAAGATTTCTGGGCATGGCGGGATGGCACTCACGATTCATCCCGCAGTATTCAAAGATCGTTGCCCCGTTAAACCATCTCAAGAAGAAAGACGTTCCGTTCCAATGGAAGAAAGAACAGCAGGAAGCGTTCCAGGCCATCAAGGATGCGATCTGTATGGCGCCTCCTTTAGCGGCTTACAACCCCAAGTTGCCGTGCATCCTGACAACGGATGCTAGCGACGCCGGACTTGGAGCTTTCCTGTCACAAATCCAAGATGACGTCGAGGTACCTATTGCCTATGCCAGTAAACAACTGACCGACGTCCAGAGAAGATATACCACGACGGAAAAGGAATGTCTTGCCATCTATTGGGGAGTTGGAAAGTTCCGGCCATACTTGGAGAACATACCGTTCACTGTGATCACCGATCACAAAGCTCTCCAGTGGTTATTCACCTTGAAGGAACCAAATTCTCGACTTGTTCGTTGGGCGATGTACCTACAGACGTATGACTTCAAGATCATACATAAGAAGGGAGTTGAGAACAAGGTTGCGGACGCATTATCAAGAGCGCCTGTCTCTCTATTAGCCATGTCATTGGAAGACATGACTTCACCGTCCTCGTCAGAAGATTCCAGTCCAGCGGAATCCTCGTCAATGACGTCGACCTCGTCCTCAACCAGTAGCGGATTAGCTCCTCCCGCCAATCACGCATTGTACCACTCTTTCACGCTGGAAGAAGTGCGGAATGCCCAACAAGATGAACAAGCCACCAAGGACATCATAGTCCAGTTATCAGGAGATAATCCACAAACACTGAAGAACGATGTCTTGTATCGATAGGCCTATGGTAGACAACCCGCAAAAATCTATTTGCCACAGCGGTCCAGCGGGACGCCATCCGCTTGTTTCATGACCACCCTCTATCTGGACATCGAGGTCGAGATCGTACCTTCGACAAAGTACGAGCCAGATACTGGTGGCCATCGTTCCGGCAAGACGTTACCGAGTACGTCCGCGGATGTCCTTTGTGTCAAATGCACAAGGCCCGCAATAGAAAACGTCCAGGTCTCATGCAGCCTACGGCCATTACTGAGCCATTTGATTTGCTGGGAGTGGACATAATGGGACCTCTACCAAGAAGCCGTCACCATCACAAATACCTCCTGGTTTTAACGGACTATGCTACCAAATTTGTCGAACTATACCCGATGAAGAACATCACCGCCAGAACGTGTGCGAAGAAACTCGTCTCCATGATAGTTCGCTACGGATGTCCGAAAGCCATCGTAAGCGACAATGGAACTCAATTCGTTTCTCAACTTTGGAAGGACATTCTTAAGATGTTCAAAGTCAAGCCACGATACATCACTCCGTATCATCCACAGAGTAACATCGTGAAGCGCACAAACAGAGTTCTGGGCGAAATCATTTCGATGTTCGTTGGTCGAGATCACCGAAGATGGGACGCGAACTTGCCGTTCATTCAGTTCGCCATCAACTCGACTACACACACCACAACAGGAAGAACTCGTTTCTACCTGAACATGGGTAGGGAACCGAGATTTCCCTGGGACTTAGACGTGGGTATGCCAGTAGCGGACTTTGTTGAAAGGTCCGCCTCGCTCTCAGCTTTAGCGAAGCAACTTGCTTTGTCTAAGGAGCTTGCCAAGAAAGCGCAAGCGCACCAGAAACGCTATTACGATCAAAGGCGGGAAGGAATTGAATTTCCCGTTGGTGCGCTTGCCTGGAAAGAGACGCATCCTTTGTCTCAAGCGGCACGTGATGTCGCCGCTAAGTTATGTCCCAAATGGGATGGTCCCTACAAGATCGCGAAGAAGCTAGACCGCTTGCGATATCAATTAGAAGATCCAGAAACTGGAGAAAAGAAAGGAATCGAGAATATCGCTCATCTAAAGCTGTATTGGTCGAATAAAGATGTCTGCCAACCGGACGGAAGCCAGTCATCCTCAACTTCAAACAGTTCCTCTTCAAGTTCTACAACGTCACAATCCGTACCTATACTTCAGGACGCTGGAGTCAGTACTGGTGACGAACGTCGTGAGACTCGGCGAGAACGAAGACAACGACTGTTGAGAGATCAAGAAGCGCAGACCGAGTCGTCTGGTGAAGAAGCGAGGAGAAATCAACCCTCCTCTTCATCCTCCAATGCATCCTCTTCTTCCCCGTCGGAAGAAGTTCCGGAGTCCTTCCCAGAAGTCTCTGATCTACCTGAGGAATCTGAGCCAGACGCATTCGCCCTATTCTCCGATCCTCCCGCGGTCTTCCGAGTGAATCGGATGCCGCCAGACCTTTCTCCACTTTCCTCTCCTGATAGGAGCCCGAGGGAGAAGTCTCTCCCTCCACCCTCTCCATCTTCCTCTCCTGATAGGAGCTCGAGGGAGAAGTCTCTCCCTCCACCCTCTCCTCTATCTCACCCTGACGATTCCAGTTCTTCCTCCGAATCTGAGGAAGACGAAATGGAATTGTCCAACCCTGTTCCCATCAATCCCATGAGATTTGTCAGTCCTTTTCGTAAAGGATGGAAACGTGAGATAGTGCTGAGGAAGAATCCTAAGCCTGGAGGTCCGGAAATGGACATTTACTATCATCCTCCAGAACAATATCCGCATAAGACTCTCCGGTCTCGCCCGGACGTTGCGAACTATTTACGCGTGCATGGTATCACCGATGTGATTTCGCGTGATTTTAACTTTTCGCGGCAAGCGATATCGCGCGAGCCGTGGGAAACTGTTCGAACCGCGAACTAATAACTTTTGACGCCTTCCAGGGACCGATGGGAACTTTCGTAATCAAGATCGAGACGAATGACGCCCCATATTATGCCAGCCAGGTTCCGGCAACCGTAAAATTGTCGGCACCTTTTTCCCTCGTTTCTCACGGGGCACTGCGGCTGCTAAGGCGCCGCCAAGGCATCCGCCTAACAACTTGGCAACTGCAAGCGTTCCGCCAACGTAGGCCATTCGCCCCCGCCGACCTCCTCATCGCGCAATCCCCGGTACTCAGGATTTCGCGCGTGGAAGTGGACACCTCCGCTGCGCTGTCACCTATCGTATTTCAGGAGGAGCAGCCTCTGTTAATTTTGGATATCCCCGGTCTACGTCTGCTTAGAGCGATGATCTGCCCTTGCCTACGGTGCGAGGGTCTACTGTTCGCGCCGTGCGTAGCCCGTGCCCTGGACGCCCCTCCTCGAGGTTCTATCGTCGCGGCGGCAGATACTGCCGCCGCAGAGGTCCAGACCGACCCCATTCCGCTTCACCACCAAGAGGTCCAAGCCGACCTGATCAATCCAAGGGAGTTCATCGAACAGTACGAGGCGGCCCGGAACTGGCTGTCTCCCGAACATCTTGCGGCGGCCTTCATGGCAGCCGCCGCACCAGCTCAGGCTACCGCCGCACCTCCACCAGGTGCCGCCGCTCCTGCCGTTCCCGAACTACGGGTCCGCCCATCCGATTTTGGTCGAGTGTCGCCAGTGGCAGACATCTTGTCCGCCTCTCCTCCTGGTCAGGGACGAGGTCGAGGGAGACGACCCGACGCGATGCCACCACTAGGACGAGGCCGTGGTCGAGGGCTCGGTTTCCTCTTTTCCCGCCCTGTGATAGCCACGGATGTTCATGCGACCACCACCCCGGATAGCGGCCAGGGAACTTCCGCGGCGACACCGCCACCACCCGCGGTTTTCACGGAACACCAAACCAGCGCCGCGCCGCCAGATATGGTCCGGGACGAGCGATACACCCTGTGTTGCCGTTGCCAGGTGGGACGACACCATGAAAAGAACTGCTATAAGCCACGGCCCAAGCGGAGCGAGGCCTATAAGACCCGCCGCCGCCAGCGGACCAAGATGGAAAGCGCGGCCTCAGCCGCCAGAAGATCGCCGGAGCAGCGAGACGCGCCAGAATCGGACTCGTCATAAAGCAGACGACTTTTTCCGGGGGGAGGATGTAACGACGACCTCCACGTTCCTCCGAAGTCGTCTTCTTCCTCTATTATCTTAGTTACAATTTTTCTCACAAGTGGCGCCTTAAGCGCCACTAGCTCTTGTAAAGATAAAAACTAAATGTTGGCGGGGATAAAAACCCCCGCCGCCGCCTACTAAAAGGCAGTCAGTTTTGTGATGTAACGCGAACCAGTACGGACGTGTTTTTGTTTTCGAGAATTAAATATTTCAATAACTTCTATCTCTCTGCGTTATTCTTCCTACAACAATGGACCATCTGGTAAATATTAGTCATGGACAATAAGTCCTTTAAACGGGAACCTGGGAATTTCTTTAATTCTTAGTTTTAATTAAATATCATTATGCGCCGTGAAATTAGGCCCCTTTCCTACATTTAAATATTACGGTTACAATCTTTATTCACAAATTTTTTAATTGGACAGAATTGATTAAGTCGACTAATAAGATTTTCTAACCCTTATATTAACATCAAAGTTAGAGGAGCAATGGTCAATCATAGTAGCGGTAGAATTAGTGACCCTAGTAGGGACATTTACCAACTGATCAAGACCATAGCTTAGTGCCAGGTCAATCATATGTGCTGCTTCATTACCCGGGACCGACATATCAACATTAAAGTCACCAAGGATTATTTTATAAGTACTTCCATTTCTTCTGAAAATTCACGGACGTTGCCCCTAGACCTATATAGCACACATAAATAACACCCACCGACTTCAATTCCGTATGATTCTATATTATCTTGCATTCTTATAAGTTTAGGTTGGAATTCAATTTCACTTTTAATATAGAATCCAGTTCCCCCACCCCCTCTTGTACTCGGTCCAAGACCCACAAAAATGTAGTTACTTAAGAAATCGTGGTAGGTGTCTCTGTACCATGTTTCAGTCTTAGCAAAGATATCTATTCCCTCTTTATAGTTAAATATTGCGTTACAGAACAAATACAGAAAATTTGCACTAGCGCTTCTAATGTTATGATACAAAATTTTAATCATTTAAAATGTAAAACAAAAACAGTTTGGATATACTAGGAACCTCATTGTTTAGTTACTTTTTGCATTTCATAATCATACTTGTATCTTTCATTCCCTACTACAATATGGTTTGTACTAAAAAATTTGTATTTTTCAGGACGCTTATTTTTGGCAAAACTTTCAAGTTCGTAACGTGCTAGATCCTGCGAGGGAGTATAGTCATGCTCCATGTATATATTAGACCCTTTAAGCTTGGGGCTGGCTTTCAATATGTCTAACTTCTGATCATAAGTATCTGCTTTAAAAATTATAAATCTATTACGTCCTGTTTTGTAGGGCCCCCTCCTGTACACATTGCTCTGTTTGACTTGAAATTCTAGCTGTAGCTGATCGTAGAAAAGAGTCAACACTTTTTGGGCGAGTGAGTTACGCGATTCAATTTCCTCGTCAGATATACCCTTAATATTTATATTGTTCCTTCTGGCTGCAACTTCCATGTTTTCAATCTTAAAGTTAGCCTTAGCTATTTCCTTTTTCAAATCTACCCTTTCATCCTTGAATTTATCTTGCAGCAGATTGATTTCATATTCAAGAGTAGGAAGCTTATTTTCTAAGATAGACACTTTCGTTCCAAGACTACTGATCGTGTTTTCAATGTTTATCATTCGCGTATTAACATTGGTTAGTTCTGTATATAGTGTGCCTAATTTCCCATTCACCGTAGTGAATTTACTGTCAATATTGTGATTCATTTTTTGTAGTTGAGACATAATGCCGTCATAGCCTATTACCTTATCTGCCATTGAGTAGTTTCTTTCCGCGTTACAATCAACAGAAATTTCAAATAGGCAATTCTCAGTCAGAGCTCTAGAAAAGAGAATAAATAAAAATTGCAAATTGCACACTTATATTTACCTAAAAAATAGCAAAGTCCAGATTGGCAGAAGTTAACTAGACGTTATGCTTATGAGCTCTGTCTGAGTTGTGAAGAGATAACACGCTCGTTGCCGTTAAACGAAACCTCGGTCGGGCCGCTAGTCCAAGGTCATACTATGAAGTTCACAGTATAAGTGATAAAACAGTTTTGGTTTTTTTGGCCAGCGGAGATTTTTTAGCCACAATGATAGTTGGTAACCGGTGTTTTTGTTTTTTAGAGATCAGCAGCACGATGTTCGCTGTATTTCCGTTATCTCGTTTCAATGAATTAAATCATACCCCAGAAGACCGTGTAGTTGACAAGATCACGTTAGTGAAATGGAAGATGTCTGCATATTTGGCACAAATTTTAAAAATAAGTGGTAATTGGACCATTCATATTAATTCCAAAATAGCTGGCGTAGTTAAATTGTATTTCAGTTGACGAATTTGCATTGGAGGCCTACTTAAATTGTCAAGTTAAAAACCCTAAGGACGAAATGGACCTAAAAGATTTGTCAAAAATGAAAAAAGCAAATCAACAGTTGAAAAAAACCACCGAGAAAAGAATTAATGCATCCAAATGCACTGAAATGTTTCAAATGCCCAACTTATTTGAGACTATGATCAACGAAAACTGGTAAATCTAAAATATTTTTTATTCTTGTATAGACGCGTGTTCGTAGTTTTAGTTGATAGTGAAATAATTCCAACTATTGTAGCTAAGCGGCAGAGCAGAACTTACCGACAATTGGTTTTCAACCATACATATATAATCCTCAACAAAGTGAGCTGAACAGTCGGTATCTGGACAGAATCCCGACAGAAAGAATCTCGACAGAAATGATCCCGACACTTAAATCCCGACGAATAAAATCCCGACATGTTATAAATCTCGACGGAAAAAATCCCGACCCCGATGATCCCGACACCGAACGCCACTTTAATTTTTTAATTATAAATTAAAAGAGATAAAATCTATAGGTGAAAGTTGAGCAGGGCTTCGTAAAAAATCGTCTAAAAAAATTCCATCAAGTTATAAATTTCTAAAAAAAACATTAAGAAGGGTATAAATCTGCAGTAGACCGTTTTCGCATGTAAACCTAATCATGTCTCTCAAGCTTGTCAGTGGGCCAAAAGGTGGTGATATTCTTATGGATCAGGGTTACGCCTATGAAATCGACAGAAAAAGAGGCGAATCCATCTACTGGCGGTGTGTTGAACGTAAAAGTGCCTATTGTACTGGACGTGCTGTCAGCAAAAATGGGGTACTTAAACTCGGCAAAACCCACAATCATGTGGCGAAATCTACGGAAAGGAGTAAGAGAGAAGTCATAAATCAAATTAAACAAAAAGCATCAAATCCTGACTTTTCACAAACACCTCATCAAGTGGTCGAAAGGGCAACACAGAAAATACAAGCATCCGTTAGTATGACCTTACCTTCAATAAGTGGCATGAAGAAAGTGGCACAACGTGCTAGGCACGCAGTTGAAGCTCCGCCACCTGCGCCGTCATGTCTGGAAGATTTTGACATCACTGGTGATTACTTGAAGTCAATGAATGACCAGAAGTTTCTCCAGTACGACAGTGGAAGAGGACCGAATTGAATAGTGATTTTTGCGACCGATCGGAATGTTGAGCTGCTGTCTAGAAGTCAACATTGGTTCGTCGACGGTACCTTCAAGACATGCCCACCCTTATTTTCACATATTTTTGCCATTCACGCAATGATTGCCGCTTCATCAACGATCGTGCCATTGGTTTACTTCTTGATGCCCAAAAGAGACAAACCAACATACAAAGAAGCCCTTCGACAGCTGAATATTCTCAATTGCAGTCTATCACCGCAGACTGTTATGAGTGATTACGAGATCCCCATGCACAAGGCGTTCGAAGAAACTTATCCACATGTCGTGACCCGTGGTTGCTTTTTCCATTTCATGCAATGCCTCTGGAGAAGAATTCAACTGACTTCCGAGCTGAAGGCAGCGTATCTTAATGAAGATAATCCAGATTTTGCCCTTAATATTCGAAAATTGGGTGCTCTTGCGTTTGTTCCACTTGAGGACGTGAAAGATGCATTCAGCGCATTGATGCAAACTGATTTTTATCAAGCAAATGCAGAACTTACAGAGGACTTGACAGAATATTTCGAGGACACGTGGATCGGACGTCCTGATTCTCGCAGACCTGGTGGGCGGAAGCCACCAAAAGTCAAACTATCGTGGAATCAGTACGATGCTGTGAATGACGGTCTACCGGGTACCAATAATGCAGTCGAAGGATGGCATCGCAGCTTCTCTTCACGGATTCAATCAAGTCACCCGACTATCTGGCGCTTTATCGATGCACTGAAGAAGGAGCAGAGCGGGAATGAAGTAAGAGTGGACCAGATCATGGCGGGGATCGAACAGCCTCAAGGACGTAAAATTTACAGGAAAAAAGCCCAAAGAATCAAAACAGTTGTCAATTCATACGGCAGTATTTCACTTGATGATTATTTACGTAGCATAGCACACAACTTTGACCTTCAAATTTAATCTCTTTTAATGTATACTTAATAAAAGTATTTGCATTTTTAAAATTGTTTTTCGTTGTCGGGATCTTCGAGGTCGGGATTTTTTTCCGTCGAGATTTATAACCTGTCGGGATTTTATTCGTTGGGATTTTAGTGTCGGGATATTTTCTGTCGAGATTCTTAGTGTCGTGATTATGTCCATGACTCGCCTTAGCGACTAATGCCAATGCCAGTGGACCTCCGTCAGTAGCGTCTCAGAGCCAAAATTCAGCGACCGTTCCCTTCCAAAGTACAACCCAAGGCCAAGGGTCTACAAAAGCGAGCGCGACACATCTGAATCCACAAGTGATGCAAGGTCAACAAGTAACTGTTAAATTACCGCGGCTTAATATAGAAAAATACTACGCTGACTTTAAATAAATAAATAAATAAATAAATAAATAAATAAATAAAAGCTTTATTTGGAACATCGTCTCAGGTTGCCCTGGTTTTTAGTCGCTTCCGTTGGTTTAAGTTAAAGTATACAATGAATAATGATATAAAATTAAATAAATTAAATTTAGTTGTCGTTCCTGACCGATTGCATTTAGTATTATCGACCATCTGAGTTTAAATTGAGATACCTAGCAGCCCTGTATTATTTCTAAGTGTATTTTTAAAGACTGCTATGCTTGTTTCTATTTTGAGTTTATATGGTAGGTTGTTCCAGAGCTTTGTTCCTGCTTCTTTTACACTTTTTTCTCACAGCGAGGTTTGCAATGCTCCCACCGGGAAATTTATCCGTCCTCCCCTCGTTTGTTGACCGTGTTCTGTGTGATATTGAAAAATGTCTTTTATATAACCTGGAGTTTTGTTTTGTTTTATTTTGAAGAGGAGAAGCATCAGGTTTATTTTATATCTTTCCTCGTTCGTATTCATTCCTGCCTTCTTCCTCGCTTCCGTCGCTGAGGATCTCCTTGGGACCTTGGATATAAGTTTTGCTATATAGTTCTGCTGGGTTTGTAATTTTTTAATGTAGATTTCCTTGCACTATTATATATGATATCGCCGTAGTCATATAAGATTTGTATTATTGCGTTTATGAGAACTATTAGCGTGTTTGTGTCTAACGAAGTTTGGAGTATCCATAGTCGCTGTCGTACTTTTTATGCAGGTACGCTACATGTTTTTCAAACTTTAGATCTTCATCTAACCATATTCCTAGATACTTGAATTCCTTGACTCGGCCGATGTTCTCGTTATTTATTGACACTTTATCTATAACTTTTGCTTTATCTCTTTGCTTCCTGGTCGGGGTCAGTATCATAAATTTTGTTTTTGTTTTGTTCATAATTAAGCCCAAGCTTTGGAGGTTAGTTTCGAGTGTTTGAGATCTTCTTCCAAGTTAGTTATTGCCGTATGTAGGTCTGTGTGTGAGGTGATTGTTGCATCATCATCCGCGTAGTCGTTGGAGTCTGTGTGTTTGGCCTTCTCATGTATTCCTCGGGTGTATACGTTGAACAACATCGGGCCGAGCACACTGCCTTGCGGGACTCCGAGCCTGACGGTTTGTTTTGTGAAGATGTGGCCATTAATGTCGGTGTATTGTTTCTGTTACTCAGGTACGACGTGAGCCACTCGAGAGCCTTTCCCTGTATTCCACATCCTTGTAACTGCAGCAATAAGGTCTCATGTCGCACAGTACCGAATGCTTTTAAGAGATCCACGAATAGTACAATGACATATTCTGTTTTGCAAGCCTGCCGATTATATTTTCGTACAGCTCCAATATTGAGTGTATAGTTGAGTGACCTGTTCGGAACCCTGACTGCTTGCTATATAACAGTTCATTCTTATTAAGGTATTCATTTAGATGCTTGTTGATAATTTTTTCTGCAATACCACAAATGTGTCAAGTACTGATAGTGGTCGGTATGTCTCGGAATTTTTAGTATCGCCTCCTTTATGGGCTGGCACTATTCTTGCAAACTTCCATGCCTCCGGGAATAAGCCATTCTCTATTGTCTCATTGACTATCTTTGTTATATATTTAGCCGTCAAGATTCCCGTGTTCTTAATGATTGCAGGTGAAAGATGCTCGGGTCCTTCTCCACGATTGTTCTTTATTCCATTTATAAGACGTAGGACTTCTTTCTCAGTCGTAGTTTGATATGAGTCTAGAGTGCTAGTCTGATCGTACAGGTTCCATTTACTATCCCATTTTGCCTTTTTTGGGCTCCTATGATTTCATCTACAGTTTGGAGGAAGTGAGTGTTCATTACTTCCGCTATTTTCTGCGGCGTCACTTGTACCTCTCCGTGTTTCTTGAGTTCTGTTATGGGTTTGCTTCTTTTATTTTTCATGTATGGCTTTAGGGTTTTCTAGAGAGCCTAAAGGCCTTTTCACACGATACAACTTTTTGACTCATAAAGATTGATCAGAAAGTTGATACAATTCATCCAACTCTTCCATCAAAAAGTGGACGTACGTTCTTCTTTTCACACGATCAAACTTTTACCGCCAACTTTTAAAATCAGCTTTTTCACCAGCCAATAAAATTTCAGCAACGCTTACGTCACCAATAAAAAAAATTCAAAACATACGCGCGCTTTTGAGTTTTTTCTTAATACGGTTTTCAGTTACAAAAGGCCTAGATTAAAATTAGAATTTAGCATTAAGTTCAATTTAAAATAATGGAATTGAGAAGAAAGGCTGCGAGCGCTTTAATAATAATGGAAATTTTAATATCTGACGATGAAAGAAAAACTGAAATTGAACGGCCGAAGAAGAGAAAGTTTTGGGTTAAGCCTTGGTTAAAACGTCGCAAAAAACAAGGAGTTTCAGAAAATTTAATTAGAGAGTTAAAATTAGAGGATAAAAATAGTTATCGGCGTTATTTGAGGATGGAAGAAGATGCGTTCGTATCCTTACTAAACTTCGTAATAGTCCATATTCAAAAACAAGACACTGTTATGAGAGACTCAATTAGTCCTGAAGAAAGACTAAACTTAACACTAAGATTTTTGGCCTCAGGTAGGTAATGCTTTTAAGATTGTTATGAACTTCAATAGCCATACGTATGATAATTTTTTCACAGGGGAGAGCTTCACTTCCCTTCATTTCCAATTTAGACTGGGTATTAGTACTGTTCATGGTATTGTGCATCAAACATGCAGGGCTATTTTTCAATCTCTCCAACAAGAGTATGCGCTTCAAATATACAACCAGAGTAGGATTATATTTGATAATTTCTTGATAGGTACGTCAAAACCCCAAGGAGTCCCGCTGAGTGGTTAACGGTTGCCAAGGGATTTGAGGAAAAATGGCAGCATCCGCGCTGCATAGGTGCTATAGATGGAAAGCACGTAACAATTTACCCGCCTCCAAACTCAGGCTCCTTCTATTACAAATACAAAGGTGACTTTAGTTTAGTTTTATTGGCTCTAGTTGATGCTAACCTTAAGGTGATTTCATCACAACAATTTGAATTATCAGATAAAATAAGTAGTGGTATGTTTAGGCTATTTTTTATCGATGTTGGAACTAATGGCAGAGCCCATGACACAGCTGTGTTTACGAAATCTAAACTTGATAAGATGCTTGAAAATAACGAGTTGAATTTACCAAAAGCCAAGGCATTACCAGGTATCTGCTTTAGTTTAGCCATTATAATTAAATTAAATTGTCAATTGAAACAATTATTCCAAATTGTCCTTAAAATAGGACAAACCAAAATCACCAACTTTGTGATTGTAGGGGATGAAGGATTTCCTATGAAGCCTTACCTAATTCGTCCATATGCATTAAGAGAAATCTCTTATGAAAATTCTCTACATAATAAACGGTACTATTACGCAATTCTTTTTGTTGCGCTTATCTTTTCTCCATAATAATAACTAGGCCTGTGCGAGTACCCGGTACCTGACCCGAACACTTAATTTCTCAATACCCGAAACTATTCGAATATTTAAATTTACCCGCTCATTACCCGTGACAAGGCTTAGGACAATCAGGCATTGGTTTGGCACTCAGGCGAAGGGGTAAGGTAAGGTGTGTCTAGAACCACCAGTGAGGACGCTGGACGCCTGACTTTCTTTCTTCCTCCAACTGGAACTGAACAAAGCCACCAGTTTAGACAAGAACAAAGTGATACAGCCAGACAGAAATTCAAGGAAGAATTTTTGCTACCCGAAAACCACCCACCCGAATATTGGTAGTTTTGTTAGGCCTAATTATTCGAGTACCCGTTAGAAATTCGGGTACCCAACCCGATACCCGATTGAAAGTTTTTCAACTACCCGTACCCGACCCGAAATACAAAAATCACTACCCGCACAGGCCTAATAATAACAACCCACTTAACAATTATTCAATATAATTTTTAGGCACTCTCGAGCGAGAAGGGTGTCCGAAAACGTTTTTGGCATCTTGAGCAACCGATTTCGAATTCTTCTGAAACCAATACAAGCTTTGCCAGATAATGCTGTGACAATAGTACTTGCAGCTTGTTTACTGCATAATTTCTTAGGAGTGGCAAGTTACGCATCAGATACAACATACGAAATATGTTCAACCAAAAACCTCCAGCAATTTACCAAGTTTGGAACTAATAGCGCAAGAGAAGCGCAAGAAACCAGGGAAAACTTAAAAAATTATTTCCTAACGGAACGGGCTTTGGAAGGTCAAGAGAACTTTGCAACGTTCTAAAACATCAGTTTTATTTGTTGTTAAAAAACATTTAATTTCATTAAAAGTAATTTAATATTTACAACACTCGAGTTACATATACTTGTAGGATTCTTGGTGCACATATTGGAAAACTGTTTCCATAACTTTTATTTTTAGGTAGTCCTTCCTTTTAGGCGAAAGTGGTGCAATCATGTGGGCCAAATGCAATCCGAACAATTCATCTGCATTTCTAATTGTTTCATTTTGTTCGATAGGAGTTTTGAGCAAATTGATGCAGCATTCCATAAGTTCATTCTTTTTTTGTGTAGCGGGTGATTCAGATTTCTTGGAACTAGCATGTCCTAATTTTTTTTCTTTCGTGGTGGTGAGTTGATAGGCACAACACTCTTCATCTGTTTCTTCTATAATTTCTTCTTGAAAATTATCATTGTTTGGTTCATCGTAAATGCTGAATTCCTAGTTTATTTAATTAAGTCATGAAATAATTCGACTTATTTTGTAATGAATATACATACTTTGCCCTCTACATCAAAATCCAGAGTTGATGTGGAAGGTGCAGGCTCCAAACTCGAGCTTAAAAACTTGCTCTGTTCCCATTCCACTAGATTTAGAATTAGCCTTGGAGTGTTCCTTGTTGTAGTAGGTTCTTAATTTCTGCCATTTGTCATCTGCTTCATAAACTATCAAGTAAATTTTAAGTCTGTACAGTTAATTTATTGTAACGTTATGTAATGGACTTTCTAGATGCCAACAAACTGACTTCTCAATGAACATAACCTTGGCCTAACCTAATCTGAAACCTAACCTTGGTCTAGCCTTAACGTAGCCTGACCTTACCTAAACTATCACACCATAAATACAATGGGGGCAGTCAGGTTGCTATCTTATCAAAATGAACTTCAGTAATAATAGTCATAATACTCTACCTGAACATCCAATGATTTCCGCAACTTCCCTAAACTTTAGTTCTCTTTTTTCTCTGTCTTTATACTAGTGATGCCGCGAATATTGATTTTGCCGAATACCAAATATTCGGTCATGCTCTCGGCCGAAGCACCGAATATTCGGCCACCGAATATTTGGCCGTGAGATATGTGCAACTCGCGCGAAACCGGTTATGAGCTGTAACCCGTTCCGCGAAATACGTACATCCCCCGCACGTACCGCAATGAGACAGGTCTCATCATGGAAGAAGAAGGGTATGGAATGGTGAGGTGAATAGGCAGACGGCTACGCGAAATGTAGGGTCACGTGGGAAAACTCTCTTCTCCTCTCCTCTCGGCACTAGCTTTAACGCGATTACTGCTCTGCGCAATATTGGCGCGCAAGAAGAGAGAGGGATACACTGTTTAGATCCGCTCTCTACCGCCTCTGCTACAGCGCACCTGCGCGGAAGCTTTCAACGTTGGTGAGAAACTCGGGAAGGAGGGAATGAAAAGGGGGAAGTTACGATTTTTCAACGCGCTCTCTTTAACACTATAGGACCCGTCTATAGCGTCTTTAGGTTTTTGGTTCATTTGCGAGTAGATCGTGTCACTATATGCTTTTTTAGCCATATCGTAGTATACGATAGGCTCTTAGTTTGACCCGAGCCGTAATAGTAGTAGTAGTACTTGTGGCCAGGGTTGTCGCTTTCGTTATCGAAAGATTTTAGCTTAAAAGAAACTTTATATTACCACAACCCACCCGTAGGGGTAACTGGGCTCGGTTAGAGATTTAATTTTAATTAAAATTTTTTCAGGTCAGATCCGGGAATCGAACCCGGGTCGCTGGCGCAGTAAACAGGCATGCTACCGCTGAACCATAGAGACTTGATAGAAACCCCGAGTTTTTTATCATTTATTTTTATCTCTAAAATGTCGGGGTGATGTGGGGTGGGGTACCTCTTAATCTGTGGGGTCGGATACTTTTGAATTTTTATCTGTGGGGTCGGATACTTATGAATTTCTATGTTTGGGGTTTTTGTATTTATTTTCTATTCATTTATGTGCTAATTAAATAGATAACGATTTTCCCCGTTTCCTACCGCGCTCCTCATGTGTGTCGTTCTCGTTCGGTAGCTATCGCCATCTATGATATGTTTGACTGGAACGTTTTGACGGTTAATTCAAAAGAGGGTTTAGATAGAGCTAACATAGTGTTAAATGAGCGTTGTGCGTTTGATTATTTTAGCATTGCTAAAGGTAATTCGAGGGGATAATCACTAAAATGGGTAATCACTATAACTAAACTTTCTCTTTCAAAAGTTTCTGGGCATAAGTCCTTGTTAGAAATTTATAAGATGCGATAAGTGTGCATCGGCATAAGTCTATGTTGTAAACTGATCCAGGGGATTATCACTAAAACTATCTGTTCTTCGATTCGCCGGAATATTAGAATTACAGTATAAGTAAATTTATACGGTTATAGTTTTATCACTGTTTAGAGTAGGGCATCGAGGGGCTATTAACTCTTATTTTATGCAAGGTAAATCATTTAAGCATCGAAAAAGATAGCGCTATTCACTCATTAGGGTAAGTTATAGAGGGGTTATCCACTCATTAGGGTAGGGTATAGAGGGGCTATTCACTCGTACGATGTGGCTACTATTACGAGCCCTTGGGCCGTCTTTTTTTCAATCCATTTCTACACGTTTAAAAAATTCTCCGTACCAAAACCGTCTTTCATAAAGTGATTAGGAATAATACCTTCAAAAACTGAATTGCAAAATAACCTTAAATAGTTGCATAAATGTCAGGATATTATCTACAGAAAATGGACAGTAATATGAAATTGAGAGAATGAGATAACGGGGTTCTGGGTTCCATTTACCGAGACCCCAAAATGGCTAGCGGCGTGTCAGTGGACTTTTTACGGCGATACCCTCGGAACCCTAAACCGTGCTTTTATATATGGAAAATCAAAAATTTCAATGCCGTGATAATTCTTCGCAAATACCGATAGCATTTTATCAGCCAACGACATAAAATCACCCCCAATTCGAACGAGGAACCCAAGAGAGCGAACATTTCCCCGGGAATTTGGTGTATCCTTAAGCGGTAGCGTGAAAAGTTTATTTCTCGAGATTATAAATCGATTGTTTATCTATTGAAATGGAACTAATACAGTAAAGGGTGGAAGAATGGTTTTCAGATATTGCGATGGGGCTCTGTAAAATTGTAGACTTATGCGAAAAATCTTATTGACCCCTTTGAGTGTAAAGTAAACAACCGGGGGTATAAAAAGACATGCCATTGAAACTTGAATTCATTCTCTGGACTTGTAAAGAACTAAAAATGTACGTATACGTTATGTATTTAATAAAAGTTTGACGTTTGAATTGTTTTAACTCGGAATTTCTATGCAGGCACACCGCCAAGATATTTCCAATTTCTACACTTAAAGGAATTAGCGTGACTCCGGACTGTAAAATTCAGTTGGGCTGTCTGAATGGAGGTCCCTTAATTACTTTGACCGAACATGAATTCGGTGAACTCTACCAGGAGCGTGGGGAAATTTCAAAGTTCTTCGACGGCGAAACATTCTTTCCATCTGCCTGGTTTTTCGAGATCGGTTCTTGCAACAAACGAATGAGTTGACTTGTCCGAATTTCAAGATACCAGAATCATTAACACCCGAGAAATGCGATTGGGTAGCGGTATGATCTACGGTAAACACTATCCTACGTGGGTCGGTTTTGCCGTCTCAAAACCTCTCTGGCTTGCTTTATTGGATAAATACAACGAGGCTACCGTTCTTGGGTGAGGCCAAGCGAGTCTACGAGAAAATACAGAAATTCATACTGGAGCAGTTAACGGAAGCAATCTCAAAGGCGTGCTATGGGTGTGAAACCGACAATCCTTCCCAAATAAAACACGACTGTATAATGTACGACTGGAATACCCGCGTAGAAATGAACTTTACATCCGCCGTTGGTAAAATAGGGTATTCGGGGGTTACACCCACCATTGACTCGGACACATTTCTCGATGAGCAATTCTGTAAATATATGTTTTCTCCTATTTTCTGTATTTCGAAGAAATTACTATTAAAATCTGAAGATGTCACACCTTAATAAATCATTGTCACACTTTTTTAAATAAGGGTACTGCGGGTGTGTGAAATAAAGTTTTCTAAATACCACCTAAAAACCGATCGTTTGCAGACATTTTTTCTTCTACAAAACAGTTCTATTAGAAATTTTTCTAGACGACCGTTTTTATTCAAGTTTTTAAAACCTGAACGATCGATTTCAGATGAGAATATCTTCACAAAATAGTAACAATTGAAATCAAACTTCCGTAAATGCTGTTACGGATGTAGTATTGACCACCCCTCCCAAACCCAACACGATTGTTTAAATGGATGGGTAATGTGTGTTTCTATGAACTTTGACACCGCGATAAGTAACCTGGATTATGTAACAATAAATAGGGTATTTACAATGAACACTTTTTTTAGGTGACGAATTTTGTAAGTGTATGATTGAGCAAATCGTTTGTAATGCTCAACAATATTTGTAAATAAAAATAACTTGGTACTTAAAATGTGATTCTTTCCTAGTAATGAATATCTGTAAATAAAATAACTTGAACCTTATGTATAACTTTCAAACTAATGATATTTACAAAGATTTTCAAAAAAAATTCCGATCGGTTTGATTTTTCAGGTTATCCAACTAATCATTTCCTTTATTCAAATAAGAAGAAAAATGTCTTAAGAAAATGGAAGATGAGTTAGATGGTACCCCCATTCAAGAGTGGGTTGGACTACGACCTAAAGTTTATAGCATTCTCTCTAAAAAGGGTGAAAAGAAAGCTTTGAAAGGAATTTCTAAGAGAATTGTTAAAAACATATAAGTCATTCGGATTATCTTGAGTGTCTATTCAATATAAAAATCTCTGTAAATACAATGAAACGAATAATGAGTACCAAACACGATTTGTTTACAATATCACAAAATAAGATTTCCTTAAATCCCTGTGATAACAAGAGATATATTTTGGGGGATGGAATACGTACATTATCTTATGGTCATTAATGGATTGATATTATTAAAGAAAAATGTGGTAAATAAATATGTAAATGTTATTTCACTGTGGTAATAAAATATCTATGATATAATTATTGTGTATTTCTTGTACATAAATTCTGACATCATACAGTTAGTTCATAGAACTGCGAGAGTGAAAATTAACCAATCTAAAAGTAGTCCTGAAACATACACTTATGGTGTCCCACAAGGCCCCATCCTTGAACCAACACTGTTTTCAATTTACATGAATGACTTATTGGACCAAAACTACTCAGACCAAACAATTGCTTTCGCAGACGACACAATGCTAATTTACTTTGCTAATACATGGGAAGAGGTGTTCAAAAAGCAAATACTGGTCTTTTGCAGACAAAAAATTGGTTAGATGTTAACCTTCTCAGTCTAAACACAAAAAAAAAACTACTTAACCATTTCTGTTACCAAAGCGGGTGAAACCCAATTAGATAATCTATATTCACATGATAGACAAAATTGTATGGATACTGACCAGGGATGTACATGTCAAAAAATTAATAAAGCTGAGTCAGTGAAGTACTTGGGAATTATAGTGGACAAGCGCCTTAAATGGAAAGATCACATATTTTATCTAAAAAAAAACTGCGGTCAAATCTCTTTAGCATAAGTCAATTCTCAAATATTCTGGACAAAAAAAAACAATCAGATCTGTTTATTTTAGTTTATTCCAGTCGTTTTTAACTTATCGAATAACTTGCTGGGGAAGTGCCTACGGTACAAACCTTAGTTCAATTAGCATAATTCAAAACAGAGTTGTCAAAAAAATGTTTAAAAAGACCTATGTATTACCCAACCCATCAAATCTATAGAGAACTGGGTGTTCTAACACCCAAAAAACTCTTTCATAAAGCTGTTTTGCTGAACTACTTTAAATATAATATCGAAAATAATGACCGTATTGTAAATAGATATGAAACCCGTTTTACTTCCGAAATGAACAAGGCTATCCCAAAATATAACAAAACGATCACTCCAAAAAAAAAATGCGACTATATTAGGTAACTCACTATACAATGATCTTCCGTAACACTGAAAGAAATACAATCCCTAACTGATTTTAAAAATAAATTGACAACATTCTTCAAACAAGATCTCTGTTAAAATGTTAAATTCAAGTAAAAAACCCTCCTCATCAATGCTCTAACTTTAAACTCCAATTAAATGATCTGTAACTAAAGTACCACCAAAATACATGTTATTAACTTAATTTGGTGGTGGAATACGCAATTACCCTATGTAAAACTAGAATAATTACTGTATAAAATAAAATAAAAAATAAATAAAAAAATACAATCATTAACATTTTTGTTTATAGAAAATCTTCTCAATATTTCCACTTAAATTACAATAGAAAACTAAAATTACAACAAAACACACTATAATACACTAAAACTACAATAAAACACACATAAACACACTAAAATACGCTAAAACTGCAATAGGACACACTAAAATTACAATAAAACACACTTAAATTACAATAGAAAACTTAAATTACAACAAAACACACTATAATACACTATAATACACTAAAACTGCAATAAAACACTCTAAAATTACAATAGAACATACTAAAATTACAATAAAACACACTTAAATTACAATAAAAAACTTAAATTACGACAAAACTACAACAAAACACAACTAAATTACAACAAAATACAAATAAATTACAACAAAATACATTAAAACTACAATAAAGCACACTAAAATACACTGAAAGTACAGAAAATACACTAAAAATATAATAAACACTCTAAAATTACAATAGAACACACTAAAATTATAATAAAACACACTTAAATTGCAATAAAAACTTAAATTACAACAAATCATACTTAAAATACACTAACACTACCACTAAAACACACTAAAACGTAAAACAAAGCAATAAAACACATTAAAACTGCAATAAAACATACTTAAATTACAATAGAAAACTTAAATTACAAGAAAACACACTATAATACACTAAAACTACAATAAAACACTCTAAAATTACAATAGAACACACTAAAACTACAATAAAAAACTTAAATTACAACAAAATACATTAAAACTACAATAAAGCACACTAAAATACACTGAAAGTACAGAAAATACACTAAAAATATAATAAACACTCTAAAATTACAATGGAACACACTAAAATTATAATAAAACACACTTAAATTGCAATAAAAAACTTAAATTACAACAAAACATACTTAAAATACACTAAAACTACATCTAAATTACAACAAAATACATTAAAACTACAATAAAACATACTTAAATACACTAAAACGTAAAACAAAGCACTAAAATTCATTAAAACTGCGATAAAACGCTGTAAAATACACTAAAATTACAATAAAACGCACTTGAATTACAACAAAACACACTAAAATTACAGTAAAACACATTAAAATACACTAAAACTGCAATAAAACACAATGTTTTACTGTAATTTAGTGTGTTTTGTTGTAATTCAAGCGCGTTTTCATTATCACATGAGATCCAATGACGCGAATAGTTATTTCGCGAATACGTATTTCGCAGACTTTCTTTAATTAATAAAACGTTTGTAAGTTCTACATTTTGTAGGCAAGGGATAGTGTTAAATGCTTAACAATATTTGTAGAATCTCGAATAAAAAGAAAATGTTTGAATGATATGGGTTTCAAATTATTTTACGTAGGTTTAATATAATTAATATTTTAAGCCCATTTTAAAACCTTATCTTTTGGTCATTCAAACAACCGCCTTATCTGGAAGTTCGTATCTATATATAAATAACTATCTTGTTATAGATTTATATGGTTTTCGAAACCCCGCCAATTACGTCAATAAATCTAACACATTCTAACTAGATATATATATATATATATATATATATATATATATATATATATATATATATATAAATTAACCATATTTAAAGGAGGTAGGAGATGGAATATATTCTACAGGCTTGTAATTCAAGCGCGTTTTCATTATCACATGAGATCCAATGACGCGAATAATTATTTCGCGAATAAGTATTTCGTAGACTTTCTTTAATTAATAAAACGTTTGTAAGTTCTACATTTTGTAGGCGAGAGATAGTGTTAAATGCTAAACAATATTTGTAGAATCTCGAATAAAAAGAAAATGCTTGAATGATATGGGTTTCTAATTATTTTACGTAGGTTTAATGTAATTATGTCAATGAAATGGTGTCCGTAAGGGGCTGTTAGAGTAGGATGACAAACCATAATATGATAAAGGAGTTTATGTACAAAAAGTTTCAATAAAATTCCGATTTTTTAAAATTTGTTTTCATTTATTCCATTGCTTCACATTTTTTATTAAAAGTTTCAATGAAATAATGACCATAAGCCAATGTTCGGATACCGTCAGCGAGTATGTATTTTTTGTTGTCGCAAGGTGATAAGGCTTTCTTTGTTTGTCTAACTGTATAGAGATTGTGCTTATCGCTGAGAATCCTTTTCATAACGCAAGTAGTCTCTTTTTCACCGAATAAACATTCGCGATAATCAGAATGGGTAATGGAACGCTTCACAACACGGCGACATATCCCCTTTGCCGTTTTCTTCTCCCCAACTTCGGATAATATTGAATAGAGCTTCGGTCTCAACCCCACGAATTCTAATTGAAACGATATTAATATAATTCGTAAAGTTAAGAAATTATCCAGTCAAAAATAACCTTTCATAAGCGCTTCATTCATCTCATCCTTCATTTTTCCCAGAACGTTTTTATTTTTATCGCTGAAAAGTGGGTGTGATTTGGGGTATCCCGAGAAATCAAACCAATCACTATGTTTCTGGATGTCGCTGTACACGTCTTCCGTTCTTATGTCGTACATAAGACTATCTAAAATGTGGAAATTATCTTGTTTAGTTCGAAATTTGTTTGCATTTTGTTAACTCACCAGTGTCGGTAAACTGTAATATCGCCTTATCGCCGTATTGTTCTTTGATAAAGTCATAGTGGAATCTGTACAAGAATAATTTTGAGAGATCCAAAATGGAGAAACCAGTGTAGATGGGACGATTCAGGGTTAGAGATTTTTTGGTCATCTGAATGCCGACCAGTTCATTATGGTACATAATAAATTTTTCAAATGTCGGGGATGAAGCTTTTTTGGTCGCCATTTCAGCTGTTTGAACCATGGCAAAATTAATGCGATTTCGCATATTCTCCATAGTCTTCCCGAAAACACTATGAGAATAAATGTGAGTTGAGGTCTTACATAAACACGCCGACTTATACCTGTTATTCATTAATTTAAAAAAATCTTTTTCGAAGTCGTTGGTAGCGTTCTTCCTTTTCTCCGTATTGAAGTCAATGTAGGAACTTAGCCAAGGTCCCTGACCAAACGATAATATTCTATGCACCGCGGTTAATTTCAGTCCCTTGGAAACGTAATATTTTAGGTTCCTATAATGCACCACATAGTTTTGTTTTGTCTCCAGGGTTGGCACGAGCTTCGGTAAAGTATCTTTTATAGGGAGTCCATTCTTTGCCATGAGTAATTTGTAGCATGGGGAAAACATGTCAGACGTAATTTTCTTCGTCTCGGGTGCGAGCGGGAAGCAGTTATGGGAACGATGTAGTTTTTTGGGGTATTCCAAGTTAACCTCAAGAATAAACCCGTGTGTGGAGTCGTCGGTCAAATTCAAAATATGCTTCTCGGTGTAACCGAGAAGATCATCTGTGTCCACCCATTTGAAGTTGTTCATTGGCAAATAGTCCCTCATAACAGTACCTAATTAAAAGTTTAGTTTTCATCTAGTAAATTTATAGGTGGATTAGTTACCATATAAATTATTCAAATCCAAATATATAATATAGTTGCTCGGTTTGGAGGGATCGAAGCTAGGAAGATACTTGTTATTGGCTTCGACGTATCTATTGCTAATTAGAGACACCCCCTCGAATCCGCGTTCTAAAGAAAAATAATTTAAAAAAACCATGTAACAAATAATGACATTGAAATAAATACCGATAAATAGATGCATGTCTATATCCAAAAGCAAGTCCAAATTTACTTTCGTCATCAAAAGGGCAGCCTCCCAAGCTAATCCCGGACCCGTATAGGAATGCGCGGGATCTAGTCGGTAATAATCGAGACACATTGTTCTAAATTCCTCAAAAACGCACGCCAACTGTAATGTGTCAATTTGGACGTATGTATCGTGGAGATCGCCTAGAAATTCCATTTTGTGATAATTTGTAATACAAATATTAAATTTAGGTCACTACCTATGTTTTTGATATCGAATTTTTTCCAGACGTTTTGAGTGTGAAGGTAATTTTCATCGGAAATATGCTCGTCTGTTAAAATATTGTAAAAGGCCTCTTTGGGTGGGAGTTCAATTTCCTCGAATCGCGCTATCGAATCCATGTAGTCATAAGGGAAAGACAATTTCTTGAGAGTCAAATCAACTTGCTCAGTGTTGTAAAATGAGCTGAGGATACGAAATTTATCCACCCCGCCCATAGCTAGATTTTGCACCAGAGTGTCTAGAGACGCGCCCATAAATCTTAGCGAATCTATAAATTGTAATTTCCCGAGACCAAAGGCTATGTAGGTCTCAGTATTGTTTGGGATGACTGTTATATTTTCGTCCTTAAAAAGACCAATCTTCTGGAGGATCAGGTGGGAATCGTACCTAAATAGGGGGGACATGTTATTTATGATTATGGCTCCTCACCTATGTTATTTACCTGGATAAGTTATGCAAAACTACAGGTATTTTCTTCCCAAGACGCATCTTTAGGTTACAGCTGTTATGAGCACGTCCGCGATAACGGCTTAAAATTAATGGATATTAAATTCGATACAAAATTAGGTAGTTTATGAATTTAAACTCATCTGATAGATGACAGTGATCGTTTACACCCCAGTCCGAGTCGGTTAATATTTTAGTACAAATATAACAGTGGGTCGCCTTCTTACTGGCTTCCAATTCATCCCGAGTTAGATTCATTGGAATGTTTTCCTCAAGGGCTTCACTTATTATCTCTGCTTCTATCAATAAACTTTCTAGAAATATTTGGGCGGCGTCTAACCCGCGATATGTAACGGGTGGCTTGGGATTCCCTAGATAAAATTATTAGTATTCAAAAGAAACAGCGATAAGACCTTAGAAACGCACCACCCGGTCCAATCACTACGTAGCTAAAACCACAGGCGACGTGTTCCGAAAGCTTCGTGGTGGAGGAGAGAATTTCGTTGTTTGCGCAAGTTTGATAACGATTTAAAATGCTTTCAAAATCAGCGTAAATAACGAAGGGACACTATAGGAAATAAATTAAATAATTTAACAATTTTTATGTGAAATTGTGCTAACTCACCTTTTGCATCCATTCAAATTTATCAAAAGATAGAACGGGGTTTTTGTGTGGCATTTTAATTCGTTGGCGTTTATGTATAGAGCAATGTTTAACGTGCTCTGAATGATTATTTTCCGCATTACATCCGGTAAACCT
Source organism: Phalangium opilio (assembly GCA_019434445.1). NCBI lineage: Eukaryota > Metazoa > Arthropoda > Arachnida > Opiliones > Phalangiidae > Phalangium > Phalangium opilio. The sequence continues at coordinate 99,716 of JAEQBA010000042.1, read as the reverse complement.
ATGTAAACACCTTCTACATATGACGGATTTACCATTGTGGTTCGTGAAATGTGACAAAAGTCTACTAAGACTTCGGATGAGACAATAATGCTGTTTCACTCCATTGGTTAAAAGTAGTAGATCAATCTCGCGGCTTTTATCCACCCTTTCTTCACTAATGTAACGAGGAAAAACTTCCTTTTCCCAAGCAAACACGTTAATCGAGAGATTATTCTTCATCTCGAATTTTTTCAGTTTATGTGGATTAAGCGTGAAAGGGAAAGAAATGTCTGAGCAGTCTAGTTCATCCGCGAATTGGGTGTACTTCGACACCTGATTTGGGTTTTCATCAGCTTGGTGTAAATGAGCCAAACATGCCCACTTGAAACACATTTCATCGTAGGATTTTACATTAATGACACTCATGGTGTTTCTAACCCTTTTCGGCATAGTAATATAACATCCCCCAACTAGGGGTAGATATTTAATAACATCCAATTGCATATATAAAATATGATCAATAACCCAATTGCTGCCTAGCTCTTGCAATTCCTGCATTTGACTCGTAATGTGTTGAACGCAGGCATCTATTTGATTTTGAAATTGTACCGCCAAGAGAGTGGAAACAGTTTTACTTCTGATGAAGGGAATATGCTCGATTTCATCCCCGTTATTCAATACTTTAGTGTATCGCACTCGGATTAAAATGTTCCACTTGATCCCCTTCCTTTTGAATAGTTGTTTCTCCAAATACGTTATTAAACTAGGTGTTAGGGGTGTGATAAAGAGCTCTAGATCGGTTTGGCAATCTTGGGGGGTGTATCTCGCACTTAGCACCGCATCACCCAAAGCCAACATTTCCTCGGCACCCTCCGAAAACGTGTTCTCCGTAGTTGAAGGAGATACCGGGTCGGGTGTTGATACATGGGGTACCCTATCGTGGATGATAGTATGACGTTTAAGCCGTTCTTTTCGAGCAAAACTTCTACCACAAGTGCAGCACGTATATTTAACCCCATCATGTTGTTCGCGAATGTGCCTTGCCAACACTTTTTTCGGGTAAATTCTTTATCACACGTACTACACGAAAATATTTTTGAAATTCAAAGTTTATAACTTCGCGGACTTGGATTTGAAATAAAATGAAATCAAATTTATATGGCCTTTTATAGGAACCCCACCCGAACAACACTCGAAATTTTTGTTATCTATATGGGAAATTTATGACTGTCAGTAAAGTAAGGGTGGATTCACACACTTTTGTTTTATTTAAATTCAATTGTTTTTATTATTATATTTATGTTATTGATTTTGTACATCCGAATCGTCTTCGGGGTCATCCAGGATTTGCTGCATGATTTGCTGAAGGTCGATTTGACGTTGGAGTTCATCGGTTTCAATGATTGGTTTCATTCTCCTCACTCGCTTTTTTGGTTCTCCGTCAGTGGGGTTTGAGGTCTTGGTTCTCTTACGTGCAGGTGTGGTAGAACTGCCCTCGGGGGTGGGTGGTGGTGTCGATGATGATGGTGGAGCTTCAATTCGGGACAGGATGGGTTCGGGTACTGGTGGAGACAGGATGGGTTCGGGTGCTGGTGGAGACAGGGGTGATGCTTCATCCAGCTGGGGGGTAGTAGGAACGTCTTGGTTGATGACGGGTATAACCGGGGCTACATCGATGTCAAAGAACCTAAGGACATCCTCCACCTCAGATTCTCCGTCTACAGGAAGATGGACTTTCTCAACCTAGTTTAGAAAATCAAATTATAAAGACAGTCAAAATATAATATTGATAATAATAACATACCTTTATAAACTGCTGACTTTTTTTAAGTCCGTTCGTCCTTATATTCTCCAAGTTGGCGTGATACGGGAGATTTACCCGAATTTGACGCTTACTTTCATCGGGGAAAATACCGTTATGCCACGTCCCGTGGTACTTGGAAACAATTACTTTTAAAACTTCAAAAGTGAATAAAAGGTTCGGAGCTATTAAACCGAACGTTGCCGTATATACGATGCTACATAAAGTAGGGCGGATTGGTTTGGTCTCCATTTTAGTTTTTCTTTTACTTTACGTAGTTAGAAGGAATGGTACTTTTAAGAAATTTGAAACAGCTATTTATACCAAATAATAGTGAACTTAAGGGAATTATTTCCAGATATGAATTTTATTTTCAATTGGTGTACAAACACTTCAATTTTTTAATCCATAAGTGTAACATATATGCTTTAAATAAACAACATTGGACGTGATCTTCGTGGTATTTACAATTTAAATTGGGGCTTTTTGTACAATTCTTTAATTTGAGACAAAGCAAAGGGAATTACTTCCAGATATGAATTTTATTTTCAATTGGTGTACAAACACTTCAATTATTTTTTATCCATAAGTGTAACTTATATGCTTTAAATAAACAACAATGGACGTGATCTGCGTGGTATTTACAATTCAAATTGGGGCTTTTTGTGCAATTCTTTAATTTGGGACAAAGCAAAGACTCGGCGTTTTCCACGTCAACCCCGAGGTATTTCGAGAGTATAGTCGACTTTTCAAGTCCCTTCGTCCAATAAACGCTGGCTACACCCTTAATCTCCTTAAAAATATGGGGAATGTCGCTATACTCATAGTCTCCGTCATCCCACTCCAGGGCGCAAATATTCCTAGAAATCCAGGAATTTGTCCGTTTTTCTCGGGGAGTCAGTTGGTTGTATGGAAACGGTGGTTTAAAAACGAACACCCCATTTTCATTAGTTCCATTGACGTAGTACGCCAATTCCTTTATGATATATCCGTTCTTTGCCCTTAGGAAGCTGACCTCAAGAATGCATGTCTTTTCCGTACAGTTCATCATTTTAAGTTCTATTAGTGTAAAGTATCAATAACAGTTCTAATGATATTGCTGTTATAAGATGTTACTTACATCGGCAGGCCAACTTGATCCCTAATACCGTCCTACCGCATTTCTCTTCTCTTTTATACCCCCGTTTGTTTACTTTACACCCAAAGGGGTCAATAAGATTTTTCGCATAAGTCTACAATTTTACAGAGCCCCATCGCAATATCTGAAAACCATTCTTCCACCCTTTACTGTATTAGTTCCATTTCAATAGATAAACAATCTATTTATAATCTCGAGAAATAAACTTTTCAGGCTACCGCCTATGGATACACCAAATTCCCGGGAAAATTTTCGCTCTCTTGGGTTCCTCGTTCGAATTGGGGGTGATTTTATGTCGTTGACTGATAAAATGCTATCGGTATTTGCGAAGAATTATCACGGCGTTGAAATTTTTGATTCTCCATATATAAAAGCACGGTTTAGGGTTTCGAGGGTATCGCCGTAAAAAGTCCACTGACACGCCGGTAGCCATTTTGGGGCCTCGGTAAATGAAACCCAGAACCCCGTTATCTCATTCTCTCAATTTCATATTACTATGGACTATAGTACCTGCCTTAGTAGAGCAAACACTATTACACTCATGCCGAGTTTGAATTTTATTGTTCCATGCATTATTATAACTTTACAGGTAATCACGAATTTTTATTTTCTTTATTAAGTTGACACTGGGAGCTTCAAGTTGAGTGCTTCATGCGTTTGTATAAAACTTCACTTAAAGAAGTTTAAGTGATTATTTTTTTTCTTTTTTAAAAAAATTATCATAAAATACACACTTTTCAAATAATGACAAGCGGCTAAAACGAAGAAATTAAAAATGCCTATTTATTTCTTTGCTAGGTAAATGTCCATAAGTGCGGAAATTACAATCGCACAGCCCCTATTTAGCATATCTCCCACACGTGTTTGTTATAAATGTTTCGAAGAAGAGCTTGAATCAATCTAGAAGTTGAAAATTTAAGACAACAGTTCAGTCTTTGAAAAGTATATACTTCAATTAATAATAGAAAGAAACTCAAATAAAATGTAGTTACAGGGAAAGCAATCATCGTGATTTAACTAAAATACGTATCCAGTTCCATTCCTCTGAGAGCCCACTCAATATTTGTATTCTTCGAAGCGGACCAGATTTCACCGATCAGGGCCAAGATAGACAGCATGGTTCATTTGAACAAGATACTCACTTGCAGTGTCTACAAATTTAAGAACAGACTGGACCAGTTTTACGGCATTCACATTTCAAGTCACAAACTTCCTTGCATTTACGAGAGATCATCTGCAAAAGCTCATCTGGAGCAGGTTGTAGAGTGGTAACGATTGGTTTAAGTTCAGATCCTACCTGCCTCCAACCCCTATCTCTAGCATTTAGGCTGCTTCCAAGCCACGTTTGAACTTGGTGATAAACTCTAATTGAATGCTGCTTTGCTGGTGCACTTGTTGGTGGAAGAGAAGCTAATTCAAAAGCTCAATTCTATAATGTTCATTTAAAGTATTCACTTGGTTATGTCAACTTTGTTTCACACGCTTTAACTCAACTTTAACCGTATTGACAAGTATGGGCGAACAATGGTATATATTAAAACATTAATCGTAGATATTAAAACATTAAGTTTTATGATGGTACAAAGGCGGTTTTACCTAGTGCTGTGCGAGTACTCGATAAGACTCGAGTACTCGACTCGATACTCGATAAGAGATTTTCTGAGACTCGAAAACGTTTCGAGTATTAAACCAAGGCTCGATAAATACTCGAACCTGCTTATGGAAGGCCTTTAACTCTGAAAATTGGATGAAGTAGTTATAAAAATCCTCAAGGAAGTCACGTTTATTGGTCAACAGACGCATGTTAGTGCTTATAGGGTAGTTTAGATCATAATGCCAGTGTAATGTAGTAGGGTAGTAGCTCCTAGCTGGTTCAATAGTGGAAGTAAAAGTAATAAAATACAGTTAATAATAGCGTTGACTATTATAATTATATTTTTATTTTATTAATTTATTTCTTCTTTTTCTAAGTTCAGCTTAGTAATTTTCGTTTGGGACTTTGCACGAAGGATAATAAAGGCTAGTGGCTAAGGTGAGGAATGAGATTCCGAAGAAGATATTGATGAGGAATTAGTTTGTTAAATTTAAAGGGAAGAAGAGTAATACTGTCTGGGAAATGTTTGAAGAAGTTGTCGATGATCAAAATTACACTAAATGTCTATTATTAGAGCGATAAATTAACAGAAAGTGCTGAAATACTGCAAAACCAATTCCTAATTACTCGATAAATACTCGACACAAATTTTCCAACCACCTGATGCTCGATTCGAGTACTCGCCTTGTGTCCCATTCGACCGAATCCCATTCGACCGAACGCGTTTCCCATTCAACCGAAAACAGCCCAAATGTGCGGCTTTGGGAAAATATATATCAAAATTTAAAAAGCAAACGTTTTCACTTTTTTTTAAGGAATTTTTTTAACCCTACAGTTTTCGTTGTATATATATTGATGTTTGAAATGCAAAACTTAATTTTAAGAGTTTTTGATAATGGAGAGAATTGCATTGTTTTGGAAAAGGTGGCAGTTAACTATTAGGAGAATATTTTGGAAAAGGTGGCAGCTAATTAGTACGAGAATGTTTTGGAAAAGGTGGCAGCTAATTAATAGGAGAATATTTTGGAAAAGGTGGCAGCTAACTATTAGGAGAATATTTTGGAAAAGGTGGCAGCTAATTAGTAGGAGAATGTTTTGGAAAAGGTGGCAGCTAATTAATAGGAGAATATTTAGGAAAAGGTGGCAACTAATTAATAGGATAATAGTTTGGAAAAGGTGGCAACGAATTATTGGAACCATTGTTTTGGAAAAGGTGGCAGCTAACTATTTGGAGAATATTTTGGAAAAGGTGGCAGCTAATTGGTTGGAGAATGTTTAGGAAAAGGTGGCAGCTAATTAGTAGGGGAATAATTAGGAAAAGGTGGCAGCTAACTATTAGGAGAATATTTTGGAAAAGGTGGCAGCTAACTATTAGGAGAATGTTTTGGAAAAGGTGGCAACGAATTATTGGAACCACTGTTTTTGAAAAGGTGGCAGCTAACTATTAGGAGAATATTTTGGAAAAGGTGGCAACGAATTATTGGAACCACTGTTTTGGAAAAGGTGGCAGCTAATTATTAGGATAATAACCTAACCTAACCGAACCTGACCTAGCCTAACCAAACCTACAATTTCCTTCTCTGGGTTTGAACCCGAGCCTCTGAATTAAAAGCCTGATATTCTACCATGCAGCTGCGGTGATTCGAAATCCTCACAGACATTTAATTAACTAATTCTTTCAAATTAATTCCCATTCAGCAGAAACCCGCCATTGGGCTGGAAATTTAAATATATTCTCCATAAAAAACCAAAAAGCGCTTTCGGTCCAATGGGATTCGGTCCAATGGGACTATACCAGTACTCGAGACTCGGCTCGATACTCGATAAGGGAAAATTTCAATACTCGAGACTCGACTCGAAACCAAAAATTCAAGGCTCGCACAGCCCTAGTTTTACCCTCTCTCGTACTATACAGTATAGCTCCAGTCAGAAAAGAAACAAAATTAGTCAGTAATAGGAACTATATGCTTAATTTAGGAAATGTATTCTGAAAACAGAAACCCTAAAAACTTTAAATTCCCATTTTTTAAATGAGGCTAATCTCCTGGGTCAAATTGTGAACTTCCGGTTAGTTGTAGGGGAAACGAATTATGTGTTTGAAGGTAATCTACAAATTAAGCCAAATTACGTGTTTATCGGTTAAGTAGAACCGGAGTTATTAAACGTTTTCTGGATTTTTTCCGACATTTTCCAATATGGCGGAATTTCCACCAATGGGAGAGTGTGGGATGCCACACCACGTTAAAGAGCGCCCAAAAATCTATAAGATCTGAAATTTTCAGCTTTTTTTCAATTTGTTCCGGGTTAAAACCTATTTTTCCTGTACTATTAACGCTTCCAAGAAGCCCAAAAAGAACATTAAGTCAAATCTTAGTTTCAATCTTGAGAGGCTTTAAAGGAAATATTATGGAATAATTATAAAAAATTGCATAGGCTTTGAGGGAGATTATCCAAATTTACAAAGTAAAGGCCATCGTAGAATTCAGAAGCTGTGTGCTAGTGTGCCGCTTTTTGAAAATTAAGGGCGTAAACTTTACTTCTTAAAGGGAGTAATCTCAACTCTGTCCGAAGCTTCTCTAACTCAAATTACCTGACCATTTGAAGACTTGAAGTTTAAACTATCCTAGGCTTATATTACTTATATTTGGATTTACTAGTTTACTATTTAATGTATTCCCACTAAATATAAATTTCCTGACTTTCATTAAAACTGGGAAACTGCTGATTGAAACTAAATTTTACATAAACCATTCTAGAGAGCGGCTTTGTTACTAGTTCGTTGATTTTTTCATATTTCTTAGGTTTTGCTAGAAACATTATCTATCATTGTCGGTTCTAATTTTTGGCAAATAATTTTGGCGGTTAAAGACAATGCTCACTGTCATAATCAAACTCACAAAAGAGGACAGTGACCATTGAATTTTTTCCTCCAAAAATGTTGCCAAATTAGCAGAGACATTAATGTACGTGTAAATATGTATATATATGTATATATATATATATATATATATTTTAAAAGTAAACGACATTTTTTGTAGGATGTTATCGACGGTCTAGATATCACCACTAAAGATAGACTTCTGCGAAGATTGGCCAGGTTGATTCCGGAAACGGAAGCCATTTTAGGGGTATACTCCTATTGGTTAGAATCCCGTTGGCCCGAATTCAGATTTCTAAAATTGTAGCCAAATTTAAAACAATTTATAGCCCAAGGAGCGATTTTCTGCTGAATGGGAATATTAATATGGAAGAGCTTTCGACTGAATGGGATGGGTTTACACATATAAAATCATAGCGTTTTCTTGAGTTGCCGAGCTCCAGTAGCGCAATGGATAAAGTGATTTGGATGATCGAAGAAGTTAAGCAGCATCGAGCGCCGTCAGTACTTGGGAGGGAGATCTCTTCCGTTAGGTAAGGTTAGGTTAGGGTTAGACAATTTCAAAAAGGAAAGGTATTTATTGAAGAACGTTATTGGTGAACATACATATTATTTGCTTCAATATCAAGAAGTTTAATAAGAATATTAATTTTATTTTTTGGTCTGGTCTGGTATGGTTTGTTTAGGTTTGGTTAGGTTTGGTAAGGTTTGGTAAGGTTAGGTTTGGTAAGGTTAGGTAAGGTTAGGTTTGGTTTGGTTTGGTTAGGTTAGGTTAGGTTAGGTTTGGTTAGGTTTGGTTAGGTTAGGTTAGGTTTGGTTAGGTTTGGTTAGGTTAGGTTTGGTAAGGTTAGGTTTGGTAAGGTTAGGTTTGGTAAGGTTAGGTTTGGTAAGGTTAGGTTTGGTAAGGTTTGGTAAGGTTAGGTTAGGTTAGGTTAGGTAAGGTTAGGTTAGGTTAGGTAAGGTTAGGTTAGGTTAGGTTAGGTTTGGTTAGGTTAGGTTAGGTTAGGTTAGGTTAGGTTAGGTTAGGTTAGGTTAGGTTAGGTTAGGTTAGGTTAGGTTAGGTTAGGTTAGGTTAGGTTAGGTTAGGTTAGGTTAGGTTAGGTTAGGTTTGGTTTGGTTTGGTTTGGTTAGGTTAGGCTAGGTTTGGTTAAGTTAGGCTAGGTTTGGTTTGGTTAGGTTAGGCTAGGTTTGGTTAGGTTAGGCTAGGTTTGGTTAAGTTAGGCTAGGTTTGGTAAGGCTAGGTTAGGCTTGTTTAGGTTAGGTTAGGTTAGGTTTGGTTAGGTTAGGCTAGGTTTGGTAAGGCAAGGTTAGGTTAGGTTAGGTTAGGCTAGGTTTGGTTAGGTTAGGCTAGGTTTGGTTAGGTTAGGCTAGGTTTGTTTAAGTTAGGTTAGGTAAGGTTAGGTTTGGTTTGGTTTGGTTAGGTTAGGTTTGGTAAGGCTAGGTTAGGTTAGGTTTGTTTAGGTTAGGGTTGGTTAGGTTAGGTTAGGTTAGGTTTGGTTTGGTTAAGTTAGGTTAGGTTAGGTTAGGCTAGGTTTGGTAAGGCTAGGTTAGGTTTGTTTAGGTTAGGTTAGGTTAGGTTAGGGTTGGTTAGTTTAGGTTTGGTAAAGTTAGGTTAGACAATTTCCAACAATGAAAATTAATTACTAAAATTTATTGAAGAATGTTATTGGTGAACATAAATATTATTTGCTGCAATATCAAGAAGTTTAATTAGAAAATCAATTGAAAAATAGGTTACAAAATATTGTTAAAAAAAGAAACAGTGATAAGATTCTATTTCAAATCGAAGTCTCTAGAAATGATACGATTAGGCTCAGTTCAACATTTTTGACACGTCTGTAAAGCTCGTATTTCCCATAACTGGAACTTAAAGGTTTACACAATGTTTAAAACTCCAACAACAAAAAACGTTTTTGATCCTGATTCGGAAGTTGAAGACATCAACTTAGAGATTATTCAAGAACCTCTTGCAATACTGAGAGGTGATTTTGTGTTTTGTACTGGTATTTCACTGTTAATTTTTGTTACTTTACTAACCCTTTCCATGAAAATGTTTATTAACTTGAAGCACTAGGTGGGTTGCGAGATTGGATTGATATTGAAGCTAAGCTGAGAAATTATTTTGGATGCAAGCACAATCGCGCTGAGAACTATTAAAAATTCTCAATGAATTTCGTCTGAAGATAAGCCAAAAATATATATAAACTCATATTTTGAAATATTTTTGGCATGATTAACACAAATTCAAGGATTTAAGCACAAAAAAACTGGAGACTAGTAAATACCCTTTTGATGATTGCCTAGTTTGGCATATTCACCCTAAGAATATAAATAAGAGTTTATATAGCAGTGGATTGTATCAATGTTGGGAATGTCGTTACCTGAATAGGTAATTTAGTCAATATATTTATAAGAATATAGGATCGTTAGTATGAGTATGATCATGTGAAGTGCTGTTTGACATTAAATTTTTGATTTTTAAGATACATCTTGAAGCTGGCTAAGAAAAACGAAAATGTCACGCCAAGAACGAAATTAAAAAGTATTCGTAACCTCACGGTTCAGAATTAGTGTGTTAACTCCTAATTCAAGAAGAAAAAGATTACAAGAAATTAAGCAAAATCGAGCTAGCTTAACCCGCAAGAAAGTCATTTAGTCATTTCAATCTGTAGGCTTGGAGACTTCGGCATTGGTTTGTGATTGTTATTATAGGGGGAGTGGGGGGCTCGCGTCCTAGCACCGATGCCAGAGGCATATTGTGCACCCTCATATTCAGGACTTGAAGAGACCCGTGGCCGCGGCGTAACGTAGAATTCGTTCCACCGTTATGGAAGAGACCCGCGAGGGTTCCACAGTATGTGAATCAAAGTGACCAAATCTTTGTTGAGGTGAAGTAATCGCTCTCACACAGTATGTGAGAGGGAGTTACTTCCTTCTCCCGGCACGACCGGCAGAGAGGGCCGTCAGCTAGGGCCATCATATGGAGGTGTTTGTGATGGTGGAACCTCCAATATTGGAGCGTTACGTCACTTTTTAGGGATGGAGGCTTCTTTCAGTTATACAGAAAAGAATGATGGCTCTTTTGATTTTAGTTGCAAACCCCAATTTCACACCCTTTTCAGAAAAACAGGTGGATATACTGGATTGTATGCCCAACGCACCAGTTGAAAAACATGATATATGGGTTACATCACTCAAGAAACTTTACAGTTATGGGCGATGTGCGATTTGGCTGGAATCAAATCATTGATATGTATGCTCGGGAAGTTGATCGGGCTGAGAAAAACGAGTTGGCTCAAGTTAAAGGGTTGTCTTTGGCTCACATTGAGAGAGATTCTTGGATCAAACTCAACGTTGTCCCTCCTAAAATCATGCAAGACCTTAAAACTATGCAAATCCGAAATACGGGAGAACCTCTCATGATCATGTGTCAGTTATGGCTTGCCACGATTAACTTAATGCCTGCATCCAAATATTTGAAAATGGGTTGTTAGAGAGCTCAATCTATGATTTCTTCCCCGATTATCTCTATGAGAAGGTTTGGAATATTTCGAACTGTGGACGACGGAAAGAATTTTGTGTGGCGATTCCCTTAAAAGCCGAAATAAAAACAAACTTTTGGCATGGCAGACTTGGAAACTTTTAAGAATCAGTGTATATGGATTTTCCAACTTAGCCGAGGATTTTCTCTCTCGCCATCCCAATAACTGGATCGCGCCTGTCAGAATAAATGGTTCGGCTATCGCAACCGTATTTAGTCAGTTGAAATATATTTCTGGTAAGAAGTTAACGAACTTCAACTATTCACGTGGTAGGAAGTTAACGAGCTTGTACAAGAGCGTTGCGTTGGTGTAAGAGCGTTGCCGCTAAAAAAATTACCAAAACGCTACAAAACGCAGAACAATCTTACTGCAATGAGGATTTGGATATATTTCAAGAATCATAAATTGTTATTTAATTCACTAAAACATCGTGACCACATTTTATGAATATATTACTCCGAAATGGATGTAAATTGTAAAAATTTCAATTAAAACACTGGAACTTTTCATGTTTAACAAATCTGAATAGTAATTATCACTCAAATGTTACAAGAAATACTTTTCGAAATAGTTAAATATCACAATTATTAACCTCAGCTTCACCAACCTAGTCAAAGCATAATTTTTTTCTAGTGATTAATCGTTTAGGTCTAACAGGACTAGCACTTTGTACTTTTTGTTTACGATTACAAGGCTTAGTTTTAATAGGACTAGTTTTTTTGGTCTGTTCAACAGTGGGCTTTTTGGGTTTTGATGTGGGGCTTTGTTTTAATAGGACTACATTTTTTGGTCTGTTTATTAGTAGGCTGGTTTGGTTTTGATGAGGTTTTCAAAGCTTTCTTCTTCATTGTTTTTCTGTAGAGGTAGCACCTTAAATTCTGTCCTCCAATTCCTCTTTTGCCTTTTTTTGTCATTTCGCATCCGAATGTTTTGACGAAACAAATCCCCTAACTTGGCGTGACCCAACTTCCTTTGCCAAACTTGTCTCAAATCTTCGAAATCTTCTTTTTCGAAACCTCTTTCAACCACTTCCTCTATTTTTGTTAATGCTTCGTGATACATAATCTCCAATTACTCATTTCTCTTTAATGACGCCATTGTTTCCTCAGAAATTTAGTAAATTTTTATTTAGGTTATTTAGACTTTAAATAGACTTCATCGATTCTATTATCTTAAAAAAAGGACTTACTGAGCACATTTTTTGACAGATCCGTGATGGCATTCCATTTTAACCATTCAATGTTATTGACTTCTTTTATGTACTCCATAAGTAGTACATGTGGTATGAGTAATCCACCTCGGTTTATCTGAATGAGCGCAGGAGGAATGTCTTCCAGAAACTGGTCTTTATTTCCCAAAGATAGGCTTATTTTATAAAATATGTGAGCTTTATCACGTTGTCGTTGCGTAAGCGGTTTCATGCCTCGTATAAGTTTCTGTGAAACTTGCATGTTTTGTTTGTTTACCTTCCACATCTCCGCTAGACAACCTCCTCCTAGCCTGCACAACGAGTACAGTTCATCAGTTTTAAGATTGCGTTAAGGTTTTTTTAGAAAAGTGTTCTTAATTTGTTGGTTTGCTGATTCGTTCGCAATTAATTGTGCTAGAGTCCTAGCCCGCTAAAAGTTTTCAATTTCTTTGACGACCTTGCTTGCTAACCAATAGACAGTGAGGGCAACTTCAGTTTCATTAAAATCAAGTCAATTTCAAACTGTCCAAATGAGTACTGCGTTAACCAGCTATTACAAACACAGGGAAAGTTGGCGGTACTCCTCTTTTCAGCCTTGCAGTTTTCTTTTAATGAAATATATTTTTCACTTAGCGTATTTATTAAATGTTCTAGCTTTTTATCCGGTTTTAAATGTTCAATTATGCTGCAGCGAACTCCAGTCTCATCAATTTTAAAAAATTCATCTTCGTAATTATTTAATGAAATTGTGAATAAAGGGCGTACCATTTGTTTATCTTCCATGCTTAATCGAGAAAAAGCTATTTAATAAGCGAAGTGGAAAACATTAGAATAATTAAGAAAAATAATAATAATAATGAAAATTTTACCTTTTTGACGTTGGAAACTTTAAACCGCACGCGAATCGCCTAGGGCTAGCTATCAAGGGCCCTCTAACAACATATTAAAGCAGATGATAGCTTATAACCAATCGTCTGGCACGGAAGCTCGGGAACATGCTTTACGGGGACCTTCTTTTCTTGGCACCATGATATTCTTTCCCTATATAACAAGTAAAGTGTCTGGCGATGACGCGTGTCTCTAAGGGCCATATTACCGTGATATTTAATTGCGCGGGATAGGGGCATGGAGAGGGAATAGCAGAGAAACTTACATGGCACGCGAAAATACGAATTTACGTACTTCTTGATATAATTATAGCCAAATGCGATTCGTTACAGCGGGAAAACTAACTATTTCAAGCTTTAAGTCTGCTTGAAGATCATTACTTCAAAGTTCAGACATGAAAAGCCACAAAAAATATACAGGAACTTTTAAAACTGGTGAAAGCTCTTATCGCGGAGTTGAAATGAACACTTCTTCAGTTTTAGATTTACCATAAGGGTTTGTAAAATAAACGAAAAAATTTTACGGAAGCTGTGAATTTTGTATTTAATTAAAATAATTTTATAAGTTTAAAGCATTTTTATTTAAATTTTTTTCTGCAAAGCTTCAATATGCTTAATATCACAGTGATATCTTTTTAAGATGACATTTTAAGAAAGGTGGGGTGGAATTTTATCACATATTTTGGCGGGACTGAATTTTATCATTTATTTTGGTGGGACTGAATTTTGTAACATATTATGGGGGGTTGACTAAAATCACATATTACCGCCTATTTACTTGCGCTCAAAGATAAATCCTAATGTATAAAAATGTTTTTCTTACTCTACCTCGTGATGAGATAATCGAGGTTTCATCTTGATATGCAACTGGTTTCTTAGATGTTGCATATACTACCTTGGTTGTAGTTTTCTTTTTAGGAGGTTCTTTGGCTTTAGGTTTCTTTTTAGGAACGACTTAGGTTGGAGGTTTAATTGCAGGTACAGTCAGCCTAAATGAAAACTTTCTCTCTCGCGACAACTTGTTCATTAATAAGCAGTCCAAATATTGGGTGTGATATCAATGAATTAAAACATTGCTGTAATATTTTTTAAAACATTCGAATAAACCCTGTTTTTTGACCTAGTCAACTAAGAGTAGTATGTTTCCAACTATAGTGGAGGGTTGCCAATGATGACATGAATAAACACAACATGAATGTTACGAATAATGTTTAGAAACCATAATTTTCTCTAGTAGTGGCGTCAAACCTCCATTCCAAGGCTGTCATTTAACTTAAAGGTTGAATGACATTTTTTTTTTGCTCCGTTGTGTATGACGAGCTAGGGCTTTACAAAGCCTTACAGCTCCAAATCCGTGGATTGACCGCATTCCTGAGGAGATAAATTATAGACCTAAGAATTTTTCGGTAGCCAATTTGAATTGAGAAATCGAACGTAGGGAAACGACTTCTTCAGGAAGGGAGTTCCAAACGGGTATAGTTCTCCTGAAGAAAGAGTGCTTTAGTGGGTCTTTGCAGGATGGCGGGAGAAAGAGTTGGCGACTGTGACCGCGGGTATAGGCTATGCGTGTTAGGGGAGAAAATAAAGTAGGTCTGATCGGAGGAGTGTAGGACACGAAAGAGGCTTATTAGATCCATGTAGGTGCGCCGACTGGACAGGGGGGCCCAACCGAGGGAAGCGAGTCTGCTTTCGCGAGGTAAGTTGCGTAGAGACTTAGGGATTTTTGAAGCGCGACCCTGCACGTCGTTAAGGAGTTTTATATCACCACTAGAGGAGGGGTTCCATAGTTGGCAACCAAATTCAAGGGTCGGACGAACATAGCAGTTGAAAAGACGCGTAAGAAATCGGTGGGAGAGATTTGGAAAATTGGCTTTGATGGTCGCGAGTAGCCCATTGGCGCGACTACATGTCCTAGCAATATGGGTGTGGAATTTAAGGTTATGGGAGACTTGCACTCCTAAATCACGACATTCGTTTACTCGACGGATAGGTTGACCACTAAGGTAGTATGGAGAGGGTAGGTCTTCATCAGATTTAGTATACGGTTAATGGTTAGCAATAAGGACTTTTGGCTGTTGAAAGAGAGGCCAGTACGCGAGGGTCAAGCCTCAAGCCGAGTTAGGTCGGACTGGAGGGTTTGGATACATCGTCATAAGAATGGATCACACAAAAGATTTTGAGATCGTCCGCAAAGAGGCACAACTTAGAGGATAATTGAGAGGGGAGGTCATTTATGAAGATAAGGAACAGGAGAGGGCCAAGAACGCTACCCTGAGGGACGCCACTAGTAACTGGTAGGAAAGTATACTTAGGGAATCGCCAACGCGGACTGACTGAGTGCGAGCAAGTAAGTAGGATTTAATCCACTGGTAGATATTATTATTTATACCCAAAACCCTAAGTTTGGCCAACAAACGTTGGTGGGGAACCGAGTCAAAGGCCTTAGCTATGTCTAGATAGATGACGTCAACCCTATGTCCCTCATCAAAAGCTGAGAGCCACGTAGGAAACGCCGAAAGGAGGTTTGACTCTACAGATCTGTTGTTTAGAAAACCATGTTGGAACTTGCTTAGATGGGGGGTTATAAACTGTAAGAGAGGCGTACGGATGCACTTTTCAAGGACTTTGCAAACCGTAGATGTTAAGCTGATGGGTCTGTAATTGATGGCATCGCTTTTGCTACCTTTACCTTTGTATATGGGTGTGACGTGGGCAACACGCCAGTCCGAGGGGAGGGTCCCTTCAGTTAAGGTGAGAGAAAAAAGGATTAGAAGAGGTTTGGCAAGCGAGGAGGCACAATTCTTCAGGAGGCGGTTTGGAATTCCATCAGGACCCGAAGCACTTTTTGAATCAAGGTTGCGGAGAATACGCTTAAGATCGACTAAGTTTGGTAGGAAATCAGGCATTTGAGCTATAAGACTTTGGGGTAATACAGTTAGATCAGTGGGATTTGTATTAAAGTTTTTGGTTAAAGTGTCATTTAAAGTGTTCGCCATGGCTTCATCCGAGTCGGTTTGTGCACCATTACTGAGCCGAATATTGAGACGAGTCGGGAGGGAACGTATTTGACGGCGTATGAAACGGTAGAAGGCACGTGGGTGTGTCTTGATTGTGGATAGTTTACGAGCATGGGACTGCGAAGTTGCTTTGCGTAACAGAGATTTGACTAGGCAGACTTGAGATTTGTAGAGGGGTCGGAGACGGAGTTGTGCGTGACTGTGGTTAGTGGAAATGGCGTGGCTCAGTTTCTTCCATAGTCGTTCTTTTTTGCGTATGGCACGTTTCGTAGAACGAGTAATCCAAGACCGGGAATGGCGCGACACAGAGTGATCGTAAAGCGGAATTGCCTGAGAGACACAAGCAAAGAGTTTTTCCTGAAAAAGCAACCAAGACTCTTCGGTAGGCAGCTGAGAGAGAGTGGACCAGTCCGTAGCTGCCAACAGGGTGTTTAGTTTGATAAAGTCTCCCCGACTATAGTCGAAGTCACGAGTAAATTTGATAGGAGATAGTCGTGGGCTAGTCAATGGGTATACTGCGCAGAGCGTGACATGGTCACTACCACCAACTGGTGGTAATGAAGATATATTCGGGGTGACGTTAGCCTTGGTTAAGATTAAGTCCAGGGTGTTGTGAGATAGAGAGTTGCTTTGGCTAAATCTGGTCGGGAAATTGACATGCTGGCTCAGAGCCGAAGAGTGAAGTAGTTCGAGAAAGTCATTATGGACTGACGAGGCACTGAGAGTGGGGGTAATGGTTGTCCAACAGATTGAAGGCAGGTTAAAGTCCCCGGTGATAATAATTTCAGAGCGTTGCGCAGATATTAGTTTGAGATCTTGGAAGAGTTTGGAAGTTTCAGTCGGGGACGTGTTTGGGGGGCGGTAAATGCAGCCTAGCGTTATCCAAGTGCGAGAAGATTCTGGCTTGAAGTCAATCCATAAGGATTCTGGGTAGGTCGTTGGAACGGGTAATAAGTGGTGAACAAGAGTATGACGAATATAGACGATAATACCGCCACCCGCGCGATTTGCACGATCTTGACGTAAAAGTGTGTAACCTGGAAGATTAAAGATGGCGTCATTTTGTGAGGGAGAAGCCCAGGTCTCCGTAATGCAAATACAGTCAGCATTCCAGGTCGGGGAGAGGGAAATAAGTTCATCGCGTTTGCCAAAAAGATGCTGTGCATTAAAGAGGATGACGGTGAGACCCGGGGCTGAAGTTATTTTGTTTGGGCAGAACAAGCATGAGGTTGTTGCACGTTGGCAGAGTAAACCAAATGTGAGACTGGGATGTTGTTGGGATTTGAGAGGACTTGAGGTCCACCCTGGACAGAATAGCTAGTAGACATATAGACAAAGAAGGACTGAAAGATCAAGATATGTTTATCTGTTAAACCTTCTGGGCGCTTCAAGTTTAAAATATTGCACTTCCGGCGAAGCCATCGTCACGTCGTCGACATAGTGCCGTGGTGTGTCTAGGCAGATAGATCCAACATAACCAACATAACCTTAAAACGTTTGTGTGTATTATCTACGACAATTGCCTTTACAGGAATCCGTGCATCTGTTGGTTACATCCGTGAAACAGGAAATCACCATGTCTCATTTTCCAAACTGTGTTCACCTTCATTAATCAAGATAACGATAACAGTGGTCAAGTATAACATTATTTATTGACTTAATTTTACACGTATGTTATTGAAATATCATTTGAAAAATGAAAGCTTATTGTCATTTTGAAAGTAATTATTATATTTATTAAGTAATATAGCCAGATTTAGATAAATTATTAACTGGTATAGTTATAATACTCGCTAATTATCGTTATATTTTTATCGCACTCAGTATTTAGTCATCTTCCCATTGGCGTCGATGACCTTTTGCATTCTGGAGGGCATGGAGGAATAGAGATTTTGCGTATAATTTTCCTTCTCGTCCAACATTTCCCAAGCGGCCTGTATCAGGTTCCACAAGTCATCTGCGTCATCCGGCGTAACGTTGGCCTTCGCCATCTCTTTCTTCATTTCGGCCCACACGTTCTCTATTGGGGACAAGTCCGGTGAGGTGGATGGCCATCTTAAAAGTTCCATGTATGGATGGCGTTCTTGTAAGAATTCCATGGTGGCTCTTGACGTGTGAATTCGTGAATTATCTTGCTGAAAAATAAATAGGCCCTCTGGAAAGTAATTGTCCAGAACGTGAGGGAAAAACGTGTGTTCGAGAATGTCAATATATTTTTCGGAGTTTAGGTGGCCGTTGATTCGCGTTAAAGATCCCAGACCTTCTTTGCAAATATACCCCCATACAGGAACGGAAAAGCGCCCACTGTTCCTCAGGGACTGTATGTTTTGAGATCCAGCTGATAATTTAAAACTGTACTTTGACCATATTTATAGACATGTTACAGGTCTGCAAAAGTGATGGAAAAGTAGAAATCCAGCTGCGAATTTAAAACTGCAACTTGACCATATTTATAGACATGTTACAGGTTTGCCAAAGTGATGGGAAATCTTATATCCATCTGCCTATTCAAAACTGTAACTGGACTACATTTACAGACATATTGCAGGTATTCAAAAGTAGAAATTATAGATATTTCTAAAGCTTATAGAAAAGAATTTTATTTAATAATGGAGGTTTGATAGCTGTGGAAATTTCCTGGACATTAAACAGGAGATGCTCCTGTTTAATCTCTTATTGGATTTTTTCACCTTTTGCAACGATTTTGCAGACGTGAAAATAAAATTCTTTTCTATCTATTACGTCCAATTACTGTTTTAAAATAGCTGGCAGACGGATTTCTACTTTTGAATACCTGCAATATATCTAAAAATGTGGTCAAGTTGCAGTTTTAAATTGGTAGCTGGATTTCTACTTTTCCATAACGTTTCTAGACCTGTAACATGTAAATGAATGTGGTCAAGTTGCAGTTTTAAACTATCATCTGTTATTTCTACTTTTCCATCAAATTTGCAGACCTGTAACATGTCTATGAATGTAGTCAAACTACTTTTTTAAACTAGGAGGTGGCATTTCCATTTTTTCATCGCGTTTGCAGAATCGCGCTGCATATTTCTGCCAGTATAGAAAATTAACAATTAAAAAACCGAAAATGTAGAAATGGCAGACAATTTACAGTTCTGGAATTGCTGAGAAATTTTCGCGTTTTTCGAGCTACAGAAAATGTAGCCTTAATGTATACCTATTACAGCGTGGTATCGATAAATAAAGCGTGTATGCAGGTGAATTACAGCTTAAATTTTCGTACGGTTAATTCTACTGTTTTGGGAATTTTCTAGAGATTAAACAGGGGTACAAGTTAGTAGTATATAAATAAGAGAACGGGATGGGTATGAATTTGCCATAGAGATAACATGGGGTATGATACCCTATGGGAAAATTAACATTGGGTATGAAAATTCGACGGTCTCGAATTTTTCCGAAGCGGCATTTTTGCGCACCTTGGACGGCAGGGAGAGTACGTATGTTTCACGGTAAAATGAGAACAGAGCGGGACGGGTTAGGACCATAGAAATAACATTGGGTGTATAAGTTTTGCCACCTCATATTACGGTACAGGCCGACAAAGGTAGTACGGAGGGTCCGTACACAAATCGACGAGGGGGATTGGATTCTTACCGTTTCAGAGTACGGGGGAAGACCGAATTAATTGTTCGACAATTATATGCCTAATCATCGATGCTTTCCTGGGATATTACGGGAGTCTGGTTTCGAGACAGAGCGACGAGTTCTCAAATTTCCCTTCCGAGAGAGAGGAGGACTTTTTTAGTATAAAAGAGCGCGCACTATAAATTCTCCATAGGGATTGTACATACAACATTGACTATAGGGTATATAATTTTTCTGAACTAGGTAAAAAGGGGATTGTTTTTAATTTCACCGATCCAAGGGTATGGAAGAGGCCGACTAAATATTACGGTTAGTGCATACCTCGGAGTCGATGGAGGATTCAAATATGGATTAATTTTTACCGGTTCTATAGAAAATCCTGGTATAATTATAAATTATCCATACCAGTTGTACAGTATACATATAGGGTTTATGATTCAGAAGTTTATGCGTGACTTTCACCCATACGAGGCAGTTGTCTACGGTGGTGTGTTTTTTTTTAATTAAGAAAAGTAAATCGGAGTATATTGGAGAGAAGAAAAAGATTATGTTTTTGGCGTGATGCAAAATTAAATTAAATTTTGAAGGTCTTGGAACAAATCGCGTACGGTGGGGTATAAGAGATCGGAAAAGTTGGGCATACGTATAGGGTGTTAGAAGAAACATGAGGCATGGATGAGGGATATACCCTATGGAGTATTAAGATAGATATATACAACCTGTAACATGGATATACATCCCTATGTATTATAGTATTATTAAGGTACAGTTTTCAAGGAAGATCTACAGTATATCTATAAGCTATATTTCTTAAAAACGAATTATTATATGTATAATGGGTGTTGCTACCCGTTGTTTTGTGCACCTTGGACGGCATGGAGAATACCTAAGTTTCGCGGTAAAATGAGAACAGAGCGGGACGGGTTAGGACAATGGAAATAACATAGGGTGTGTAATTTCGTCTCAATTGCTCTGAATCGGCTCTCTTGGTTGGCAAGGGCAGGGCGCATGTTTCACTGTAAAAAAAAATAACGAGAGATCTCTAGTTTCGTTACGACGAGAGAACTCGAGGTTTGGAATTTCATAATTTGTTTATGAGTGCGTTTCACCCGTACTAGACAGTTGTCTGCGGTGAAGTGTATTTTGTAATTAAGAGAGGTAAATCGGATTATAGGAGAGAAGAAAAGGAATTTTTTTGGCGTGATGTAAAATTAAGTTATAGCATGACGGTCTTTGAGCAAATCGGGTACGGCGGGGTATAAGAGATCGGGAAAGTTGGGTGATAGAACGAACATGGATCATGGATGAGGGATATACCCTATGGAATATATCAAGTGGTATATACACCCTTTAGAATATAACATGGATGGATATTATTAAGTTATAGTTTTCAAGGAAAATATACGGTATATCTATAAGCTATATGTTTCAAATTACGAATATAATGGGTGTTACTACCCATTTAATTTCATTCTTTATTCGTATCTGGTCTCGCACACATTTTGGAAAACGACATATAATATGGCTGAAAATGTTGTCAAATACTAAATTCAATTAAAAGGTGCGGTTGGATGATATTTTCATTAAAAATTACCGTTAAATAACTAATTTCAATTAGAAATTCTCCTTTTAAAATATAATTTGGTTTTAACTATTGTAAAATTATTAAAACGTGTTGTTAAATAAGTAAAAATTATATAAAAGTGTTGTTAACTTAGCAAAAAATAGATAATTGTTGATAAATTACTATAAATTATGGTTTAAAGTTTCGATAAATGAGAAAAATATGGTTACATGTGCAAACAAATGATTTAAATGTGGCTGAAAATTTCGTTAAATGACTAAAATACGCTAAAATATGAATGAAAATGTCGTTAAATGGCTTTAATATAAATGACTGAAAAGCGGTTTGAAGTGTAGTTAATTTACTGGTGGTTCAAAGCTTCGTTGAATTACGATAATATGATAGAAAATTATGTTAAAGGACCGAAAAGCTGTTTGAAGTGTTGTCAAATGACAAATAAAAGTGCTAGGATGTGTCGTTAAATGAATTAAAGTTAAACATGAAAGACAAGGCTTTAAATTCCTCGATCTCCAGACATATATGAAGGATGCTATGGGACGAGAATGAATACGAATTGGACGAACTAACTAGAATCGTCCCAAGCATATCGGAAACAGGGGCTAGAAAAACAAGTATATCATTCCGAATATTTTGGAAAAACAATTATAAACTTCGAAGACTTAGGCTGCCCCAAGTACAAAGACTTGTCTTATCACGGTTCAGATTGGGTGGAAATATCACTCTGATAATAAATTGTGCATTATTCAAGCATACAAATTGAAACTATGGAATGTGTAATATTTATCCCACGAAATAATCTGGGTGCGATGTTATTATCTGATATATATTAGGCCATTTGGCCAACATTTTCTCCCAAGCCTCGAGAGGAAGCGAAAATCCTTTAAGGTCATTCTTATTAATGTTTTATGGGGTCCATCACCACATGATATTCAATAAGGTCTACAATTATTTTGCGGAATTTCTTTAACTATGTCTAACCTCGATTGTCTAAACGTATAAGACTTTTATCAATATAATATGGTTGAAAACTTAAAAAGGAAAATTATTAAAATGTGTTTTAAAAAAGGAAAATTATTAAAATGTGTTGTTAAATAAGTTAAAATTAGATAATTTTTGATAAATTACTATAATATATGGTTGAAAGTTTCGATAAATGACAAAAAGATGGTTGCATGTGCTAATAAATGATTTAAATGTGGTTTAAAGTGTCGTTAAGAAACTAAAAAGAAGTTAAAATTTCGTTAAATGACAAAACCCTGAATGAAAATGTCGTTAAATGCCTATAATATGTTAGAAAATGATGTTAAGTGACCGAAAAGTGGTTTTTAAGTGTTTTTAAATGAATAAAAAGTGGTTGAACGTGTCGTTAAATGAATAAAAAGTGGTTGAAAGTGTCGTTAAATGAATATAATATATAATAGAAAACGATGTTGAATGACTGAAAAGCGCCTTGAAGCGTAGTTAAATTACTGAAAATATTTGAAAATGACTAAGAAATGGTTGAAAGTGTTGATAAATGATTAAAAAGTGGTTCAAAGCTTCGTTAAATGACTATAATATGATAGAAAATTATATTAAAGGACCGAAAATCTGCTTGAAGTGCTGTCAAATGACAAAAATTGTTAGAAAAAGTTGTTAAATGACTAAATACAGGTTGAAAGTTTTGTTAAATTAATAAAATGGTGATGAAATTGTTGATGAATGCCTAAAAAAGTGGTTGAAGGTTTCGTAGAGTGACTAAAATATGAATGAAAATGTCGTTAAATGACTGTAATATAATAGAATACGATTAATGACTGAAAAACGGTATGAAGTGTAGTAAAATTCGTGAAATGTAGTTGAAAGTCTTGATAATTGACTAAAAAGTGGGTGAAAGTGTTGATAAATGACTAAAAAGTGGTTCAAAGCCTCGTTAAATGACTATAATGTGATCGAAAATTATTTTAAAGGAACGAAAAGTTGTTTGTAGTGTTGTCAAATGACAAAAAAATTAGGAAGTGTCGTTAAATGACTATAATATAAAAGAAAACGATGTTAAATGGCTGAAAAGCGGTTTGAAGCGTAGTTAAATTGCTGAAAAGCAGTTGAAAATGTTGATAAATAACTAAAAAGTGGTTTAAAGTGTTGATAAATGACTAAAAAAAGTAAAACGTGGTACCAAGCTTCGTTGAATGACAATAATATAATAGAAAATTACGTTAAAGGACCGAAAAGCTGTTTGAAGTGCTGTCAAATGACAAAAAATGCTAGGAAGTGTTGTTAAATTACTAAACTGGTTGAAAGTGTTGCGAATGATAAAAAAAGTGGTTGAAAGGGATAAATGTCTAATGTTCGTCTCTAAGGCGCTGTAAAACATACGGAAAGCGTGTTAAATTAACAATTTCAGTCAAAATTTTGGTTCTGTGTAATGAAAAACAAAAAAACCAAA
>JAEQBA010000042.1:49727-74735 GCA_019434445.1 Phalangium opilio | reverse complement strand
TTTCTTTCAACTCTTCCTATAAACTGTTTTTTTTTTATTATTTTTTTTGTTTTTTTTGTTTTTTATACACAGAACCAAAATTTTGACTGAATTTGTTAATTTAACACGCTATCCGTATGTTTTACAGCGCCTTAGAGTTCGAACATTGACATTTATCCCTTTCACCACTTTTTTTATCATTCGCAACACTTTCAACCAGTTTTTTAGTAATTTAACAACACTTCCTAGCATTTTTTGTCATTTGACAGCACTTCAAACAGCTTTTCGGTCCTTTAAACGTAATTTTCTATATATTATTGTCATTCAACGAAGCTTTGAACCACGTTTTACTTTTTAGTCATTATCAACACTTTAAACCACTTTTTTAGTTATTTATCAACATTTTCAACTGCTTTTCAGCAATTTAACTACGCTTCAAACCGCTTTTCAGTCATTTACCATCGTTTTCTTTTGTTTATTATAGTCATTTAACGACACTTCCTAGCACTTTTTTTGTCACTTGACAACACTACAAACAACTTTTCGTTCCTTTAAAATAATTTTCGATCACATTATAGTCATTTAACGAGGCTTTGAACCACTTTTTAGTCATTTATCACACTTTCACCCACTTTTTAGTCAATTATCAAGACTTTCAACTACATTTCAGTTTTACTACACTTCATACCGTTTTTCAGTCATTTAATATCGTATTCTATTATATTACAGTCATTTAACGACATTTTCATTCATATTTTAGTCACTCTACGAAACCTTCAACCACTTTTTAGGCATTCATCAACAATTTCATCACCCATTTTATTAATTTAAAAATCTTTAAACCTGTTTTTAGTCATTTAACAACTTTTTCTAGCAATTTTTGTCATTTGACAGCACTTCAGGCAGCTTTTCGGTCCTTTAATATAATTTTCTATCATATTATAGTCATTTAACGAAGCTTTGAACCACTTTTAATCATTTATCAACACTTTCAACCATTTCTTAGTCATTTTCAAATATTTTCAGTAATTTAACTACGCTTCAAGGCACTTTTCAGTCATTCAACATCGTTTTCTATTATATATTATAGTCATTTAACGACACTTTCAACCACTTTTTATTCATTAAAAACACTCAAAACCACTTTTCAGTCACTTAACATCATTTTCTAACATATTATAGGCATTTAACGACATTTTCATTCAGGGTTTTGTCATTTAACGAATATTTAACTTCTTTTTATTTTTCTTAACGACACTTTCAACCACATTTAAATCATTTATTAGCACATGCAACCATCTTTTTGTCATTTATCGAAACTTTCAACCATATATTATAGTAATTTATCAAAAATTATCTAATTTTAACTTATTTAACAACACATTTTAATAATTTTCCTTTTTAAAAACACATTTTAATAATTTTCAACAGTTTCAACCACGTTTTGTTCAAAAAGCAGAACGTCTTATTGAAATTAGTTATTTAACAGAAATTTTTAATGAAAATGTCCACCAACCGCACCATTTAATTTAATTTAGTATTTCAAAAAGTTTTCAACCATATTATTTTGATAAAAGTCTTATACGTTTAGACAAACGAGGTTATTGGATATCATGTGGTGATGGACCCCATAAAACATTAATAAGAATAACCTTAAAGGATTTTCGCTTCCTCTCGAGGCTTGGGAGAAAATGTTGGCCAAATGGCCTAATATATATCAGATAATAACATCGCACCCTGATTATTTCGTGGGATAAATATTACACATTCCATAGTTTCTATTTGTGCGCTTGAATAATGCACAATTTATTATCAGAGTGATATTTCCACCCAATCTGAACCGTGATAAGACAAGTCTTTGTACTTGGGGCAGCCTAAGTCTTCGAAGTTTATAATTGTTTTTCCAAAATATTCGGAATGATATACTTGTTTTTCTAGCCCCTGTTTCCGATATGCTTGGGACGATTCTAGTTAGTTCGTCCAATTCGTATTCATTCTCGTCCCATAGCATCCTTCATATATGTCTGGAGATCGAGGAATTTAAAGCCTTGTCTTTCATGTTTAACTTTAATTCATTTAACGACACAACCTAGCACTTTTATTTGTCATTTGACAACACTTCAAACAGCTTTTCGGTCCTTTAACATAATTTTCTATCATATTATCGTAATTCAACGAAGCTTTGAACCACTTTTTTATTCATTTATCAACACTTTCTACCACTTTATAGGCATTTATCAACACTTTAAGCCGCACTTCAGTAAATTAACTATACTTCATACCACTTTTCAGTCATTTAACATCGCTTCCTTTTATATTAAAGCCATTTAACGACATTTTCATTCACATTTTAGCGTATTTTAGTCATTTAACGAAATTTTCAACCACATTTAAATCATTTGTTTGCACATTTAACCATATTTTTCTCATTTATCGAAACTTTAAACCATAATTATAGTAATTTATCAACAATTATCTATTTTTTGCTAATTTAACAACACTTTTATATAATTTTTACTTATTTAACAACAAGTTTTAATAATTTTACAATAGTTTCAACCAAATTTTATTTTAAAAGCAGAATTTCTTATTGAAATTAGTTATTTAACGGTAATTTTTAATGAAAATATCATCCAACCGCACCTTTTAATTGAATTTAGTATTTGACAACATTTTCAGCCATATTATATGTCGTTTTCCAAAATGTGTGCGAAACCAGATACGAATAAAGAATTAAATTAAATGGGTAGTAACACCCATTATATTCGTAATTTGAAACATATAGCTTATAGATATACCGTATATTTTCCTTGAAAACTATAACTTAATAATATCCATCCATGTTATATTCTAAAGGGTGTATATACCACTCGATATATTCCATAGGGTATATCCCTCATCCATGATCCATGTTCGTTCTATCACCCAACTTTCCCGATCTCTTATACCCCGCCGTACCCGATTTGCTCAAAGACCGTCATGCTATTTTACATCACGCCAAAAAATTTCCATTTCTTCTCTCCTATAATCCGATTTACCTCTCTTAATTACAAAATACACTTCACCGCAGACAACTGTCTAGTACGGGTGAAACGCACGCATAAACAAATTATGAAATTCCAAACCTCGAGTTCTCTCGTCGTAACGAAACTAGAGATCTCTCGTTATTTTTTTTTACAGTGAAACATGCGCCCTGCCCTTGCCAACCAAGAGAGCCGATTCAGAGCAATTGAGACGAAATTACACACCCTATGTTATTTCCATTGTCCTAACCCGTCCCGCTCTGTTCTCATTTTACCGCGAAACTTAGGTATTCTCCGGCCATGCCGTCCAAGGTGCACAAAACAATGGGTAGCAACACCCACTATACACATAATAATTCGTTTTTAAGAAATATAGCTTATAGATATACTGTAGATCTTCCTTGAAAACTGTACCTTAATAATACTATAATCCACAGGCATGTATATCCATGTTAAAGGTTGTATATATCTATCTTAATACTCCATAGGGTATATCCTTCATCCATGCCTCATGTTTCTTCTAACAACCTATACGTATGCCCAACTTTTCCGATCTCTTATACCCCACCGTACGCGATTTGTTCAAAGACCTTCAAAATTTAGCTTAATTTGCATCACGCCAAAAACATAATCTTTTTCTTCTCTCCTATTACTTTTCTTAATTTAAAAAAAAACACACCACCGTAGACATCTGCCTCGTATGGGTGAAAGTCACGCATAAACTTCTGAATCATAAACCCTATATGTATACTGTACAACTGGTATGGATAATTTATAATTATACCAGGATTTTCTATAGAACCGGTAAAAATTAATCCATATTTGAATCCTCCATCGACTCCGAGGTATGCACTAACCGTAATATTTAGTCGGCCTCTCCCGTACCCTTGGATCGGTGAAATTAAAAACTATCCCCTTTTTACCTGGTTCAGAAAAAAATAAAAACCCTATAGTCAAGGTTGTATGTACAATCCCTATGGAGAATTTATAATGCGCGCTCTTTTATACTAAAAACGTTCTCTTCTCTCTCGGAGGGAAATTTGAGAACTCGTCGCTATGTCTCGAAACCAGACTCCCGTAATATCCCAGGAAAGCATCGATGATTAGGCATATAATTGTCGAACAATTAATTCGGTCTTCCCCCGTACTCTGAAACGGTAAGAATCCCATCCCCCTCGTCGATTTGTGTACGGACCCTTCGTACTACCTTTGTCGGCCTGTACCGTACTATGAGGTGGCAAAACTTATACACCCAATGTTATTTGTATGGTCCTAACCCGTCCCGCTCTGTTCTCATTTTACCGTCAAACTTACGTACTCTCCATGCCGTCCAAGGTGCACAAAAGAGCCGCTTCGAAAAATTTGGAGACCGTCGAATTTTCATACCCAATGTTAATTTTCTCATAGGGTATCATACCCCATGTTATCTCTATGGGAAATTCATACCCATCCCGTTCTCTTATTTATATACTACTAGCTAATCATAAATATTTTGGAAAAGGCGTAACATTGTTAAATGATTTTTAAAATATTACTAACCTAACTTAACCTAACATAACAGTAATGATTTGGAAAAGGCATATTATTTGTGAAGTCAATGAACTAAACATCAATATTTTAAAAAAGGCGTAACATTGTTAAATTATTTAATAAACTGGTTTTTGACCTGTAAACCTGTCTTATTTCCTAGCCTGATGTTAAGCCTCGGTTTCGTAAGTTTGTTTTATTTCTCACCAATTTTTAACAGCGCCACCTTCAGCCTAAATTTATATCCGTAGCATTACTTTTATTATAATTATTATTTTTTTGCCATTTTCAATAATAGCATAATTGTTACAAGTTATTCAAAGTAAAATATAACACTAAAAATATCCGAGTCGAACGGTCAACACACACTCAGAGGCATGAAAAATGGAGAATTTCTATTGGACACTAAACTGTGACGTCATCCTCCATCGCGCTTGAAAGCAAAAAGTTAACGCAAATATCTACGGAGGATAGATATCTGCTTGAACTAACATTCAAGCAAAAGCGGCGCCTATGAAAGCTTAAAGCTTCAGCCCAAGCGCGATTGAAAACGGCAAAATATTTTGCTTTTGCGTTTCGCTTTGATTTTTCAAGCAAAAGCTTGCGTTTTTGATCAAAAGAGCTTGATTGAAAACGACGATCCGACGCTTTACCATTAGACCACGGCGGGACGCAGACTACTTCGAAATCGAATAAACTAATATACTAGCTTGGAACTTTCGGTTGAAGGGATTTCGTTCCAAAGGGATTCGATTGAATGGGAAAATATTCCCTTTTAATAGAAAACCGCCATTGGGCTTGATTTTAAAATACTGGCTAGAACTTTTCGGACGAATGGGATTCGTTCCTATGGTATTCGGTTGAATGGGTAGACTCCATGTTATAGTAATATCTCGTGGACTTAGGTACATTATCTACGACTTTTAATCCATTAAGATATGTCGAATAATTTCTTTTGGGTTTTTTTTTCTCCATATCGCTTTAATAGATAGTTAAACAACAACTAGGCATATAAGGCGCACTGTAAATTTTGGCAGGACTTCTCGCTTTTGTAATAGTATTTGTCGTCACTCGTGGATATTTTTCGCGCCAAAATGTACCTAGGTGGGCTAGGAGGATAGAGATGAAGGAGTCTTCGACTCCCGTTTTCCCATTGAAACGCGCTTACAGATTATCGTCCGTTCTGGGAGATTCTTAGCCGCGCACCTTGTTCCGAGCTCATCGTCATCGGGCGTCGTCTGTTCGTTTGTTTTAATTTTTGATAAAGGGAGGGTGAAGTGGAAAATCAAGTGATTTTTCATCGATTCTTCGTCTAATTATAAGACCAGCATGCATAGTGAAACATTCAGGAAATACTTCCGAATGATTTTAAAATTCAAATTAGATTCCGATTTTAAGAATAATTTGAAGTATCCCCCTCCGACCAGTCGCGTAACGTCCTGCCTATTTGTTAACAAAATTCTCGTGGCACGCTCCATGTCTCGCGCCACGATTGTCACGTCGCGCGCAAATTTTATCAAATCTCTCGATAAATTTCATTCGACACGGAGAGTGCCACGAGAATTTTATTAATAAAAAGGCAGGACGTTACGCGATTGGACGGAGGGGGATTCTTCAAATTATTCTTAAAATAGGAACCTAATTTGAATTTTAAAATCATTCGGAGATAATTCCTTAATGTTTCACTGTGCAGACTGGTCTTATAATTAGAAGAAGAATCGATAAAAATCACTTGATTTTCCACTTCATTCTCCCTTTAAAGGCGCTGCATTTTTTAGTGCTTTAACGGAACATTTATCATTATTTTATTTTTTATTAATACTAAATTATGGTTCTTAGCTAAACTGAAGTAAAGGTATCGGTTTTTTACTATTTCCCAACACCAAAAACTCGACTAGATAAGTGTTTAAGGTGGATTAAAGCCTGTGGGAGGGTCGAAGTAACGCCCGATAAAATTAAAAAATATCTCTACATGTGCAGTGAACACGTAATATAGGCGGCGTTGCTTCAAAGGCCTAAGCTAGCATGAAAAACCCGCTATTTTTTGAATTGGATTTGCGTGGTCACGTGAAGCGCGTAACCAATGTAACTAGGTGCGCCTGCAAGAACCTCCCATCTGAGAGGCCGAAACCAGCTCTAAGAACGGGCAGTCGAAGACTCCTTCACCCCTATATCCTCCTAGATTTCTGTTTGCTGTGAGAAAGTGGCCTTGCAAGGTCTCGTGAAGAACACGTACGTGTCTTATAAAAGAATTTTGAGATTTACAGAAATAAAGTTAAACGAAGTACGTTTTGAAAACCGCTTTAAATTAAATAATGTGCGCTTCTTTTTCAGATGATGACGAGGGTTCAGCTTGGTTAGGAAAGGTTACAAAGTATATTACTTTATATGCTTTTGAACTTATTACGCGAAATATTTAGAAAGAAAATTCCAAAATGAGGAACCTATTGGACAAATTTGAGACCTAGCACAACAAAGAATTTAGGGGTACTATTTTTTTACTCATTGCAATTTCACCTATTAAAAATAGTGTAATCAACATATGTATGCTCTTATAAAGCATAGAATTACAGTTTCTCGGTTAAATGATCAAATTCGAAATCTCAAACGGGAAAACCGTGAAAAAGAAGAAAAAATTAAACGCGATAACATTTCTGTTGAAGGTACGAACGTAGATATTTTAATTTTACGTTGTTAATTGATCGCTAAATTCATAGCTTACAAGAAAACTATACAAGAACTTCAAGAAGAATTAAATAACGTCCGAAAAGACAGATTCAACAAGATTCAACAAGAAATAATATTAAACGAAGAAAGTTAAGGTACAATTTGAAACCATAATTATTTTGATCTCGTATACAGGTGTTTGTGTTTAATTACCTCGAATTCGAACATTAGCTGTGTTACAACTCAGACGGAAAGGAATGGAGAGAAGAAAAACCTTCTATTAATTCACAAACTCAAATTCAAACTGCTGAGCCTAGGAATCTTGAGGTTTTGAACACATATTCCAGCCCGATATTCGATAGTCAGTATAGTATTAGATGCCAGATTGACAGTCTGGATGAGGGGCTCACAATTTCTACACCTGCGGCCGTATTCTGCAGAAATGTTAAGCTCCTCCTTCTGCCCTTGGCTCGCTGGTTGGACCGTCAACCATTGCCCTTGGCCTTTTAATTGGCTACGTGTATTGATGACGTTCCATGCCTTGGCTCAGTGATTGGAGGTTCAACCGGCAAAAATAAGCCTTTGAATTCAGTTAAGTTTGAGTTTCAAGTTGAACGAAATTTCGGTGTAAGGTCAGTGTGCAGTGTAAATTTGTCGCCAAAGGTCAGTGCTCCAACCTTTCACCCGAAACGTTTAAGCAATTGACGCCACCTATCATATGAACTGAATAGTAATTTCGTGCCGTCTGCTCTTTTTTTAATTTTAAATGACGTCAACGTATTTGAGACAGCCGCTTGTTAAGGTAACATCGTTTAACGTTGAGTAAGTTATATATTTTCACGTATTTGTATAAAAAATTAAAAACCAATTGTAATCGTCGAACTAAGTATTAAACGTCAAATCTTTCCCTGTTTCCATGTTGTTGCTTTGATAACATCAAACCACAACTACCTAAGCGTAATGAAGGCATAACGTGCAGGGCACACAGATTTTTGTGTCAGTAGTTTTATTGGTAATGGTGAAACAGTAATTTTTTTCATTCCTGTGTAATTTATCTTCAACTTTTGAAGTTGTAATTACATGTATATTTATATGTTCTAACATTGGTAAGATTTATTTGTAGTTATTGTATTGAATTATACATAGTAATGAAACATGTTTAAAAACTGAAAACGGCGCCGCATTCCCTCTATGATTTGAAGGTTGTACCCTTGTTGGTCATCAGTGACTTAGGTAAGAGAGGACAAAGATGTGATAACATATAACAAAGCAGGTAAATGATGTCCACCGCCAACAGAGAACCCTTTCCCGAGGTGACAATGAAAGGCATTCCTCAACAATATTCCACTTGTTATAGAAGAACGTGAAGCTCTGCGTATTGCAAACTTGGTAAGTTCTCGTAATGTATTAACCATGTTATTAACATTATTCTACAGGGCCGGTAGGCCCTTGTAGATATGACTTGATACCCGTTTGTAATGCTAAACGAAAAAATCACCTTTTAGGGTTAGCGTCCCATAGAAAAAGCATTACATTTTACCCGGTTTTTTGGGGAAATTGTCATAGGCGATACGGAAAAACTACAGCGAAGTTAGTTTTCGGAATACTTTCAAATTAACAAGAATTTACTAAATGAGAAACTTACCTGCTTAGATTTTAAATAATTGAAGTCTAATTTTTGTAATTTAACTAATTAATTATGCCTCGAATTCCCTATTTCATAGCAGACGACAGTAAGAAAGTTTATTTCATAGCAGCATAGCCCACTCGATCCGCGCTCCCGGACGCTGCGCTGTTCGAGCGCGAGCAGCTTGCGTCGTGACGCGCGTGATCGAGTGGGCTATGATAGCAGACGACAGTAAGGCAACGCTAATTATTTTTTGATATTTCATCCGAGCTCTAACACCGTTATTTTTATTTTCGAATGAACTATAACGCCCTTAAAAACCAAAATTGTTTTTATCAGGTCCAATTTTCGTCTAAAAAGTAATTCAGGTAGATAATTACAGTTAATAGAGGTTTTAATATCGTTTGAAGTAATTTTTCGACGTTCGTTTTGGCCAAGGCTTAAGTTGAATTTTGGTAAGTCTGTGTAATATACTCTTTATAGCGTCTTTCGTCCTTTAAGATTATAAAAAAAGCTGATTTACAGCTCTGTTTTGGAATTTGATATAGTCTGCTTCGTTTCATGCTAGAAACATATCCTAAGTTCCTAACCCTAGGTTTTACACTTTAAAATACTACTGGAAATATGACAAAAGTGTTTTCGCTTGGCAGTTAAGACAGTGGTGTTTACGTAAGCGCAGTTAATTCAACACTTCCATATGAGGTATACAGGGTTTCATTATTTTTTAATTATATATTAATTTTATTTTGGCTATTCTCAGTGAGCATTCATATGTTAGAACGCAATTTCGGATTTTTGTGGTCTCCCAAGTCTCCAAAACTGTAAGTTTAACATTTTAGGGCAAATTATTATAATAATCAAGAATATGTATAGATCATCAAGGGTACAAATAGACAACCTAAGACCCATTTCATTTATGATGTAATAGATCATGTTAGGTTTAGATACAGGGTTAAGCTTATGTTAGGCTAGGTTGTTATGAGCGGCTAAATGTTCACCTGTTTTTGGAATTATCAAGTTTTATCAACTGAATATATTTCCCCTGTTCCAAAATTTTACTAAATTGGATTTGTTTTTACCCCTGATTGTTGCTAATTATCTTGTTTATTGCCACAAATTTTCTAAAAAAAAAATGGTATTTTAGCTTATTTCTACCCTAAAAAGAGGCGCGCTTTTAGCCATAACCAATGCACTTATTTAAAAAGTAAACAGTTCTACGAAATTAACTTTACGATTTTGAAAAGGCTATTAATTTTATTTAATACTCACTAATATCTCGTGCCATCATTATGATTAATGTATGACAAACCAAAGATGATTTCGATTTATATTTTATTCAAAACCGCTAATAGCATTTTCGGTTCCTTAGATAATAGGGACGGGAAATGACATTATCAGCCTGTTAAGAGTTGACTACTGCCTTAAGACTGAAGTGACAGATATTATACAAAAACGTCTTTGTTTGGACCAAGACCGAAAAAACCAACGATATGAGTGAGGTTTATCAATTGACTGAAGTTTCAGATATTGAAATTTTTCTTTAAGTATTTTTAGTAGTTTAATCCTTAATCACTATTTAATTCAATCAACTGATTTTACTCTTAATCGATCTATTCCCTCTAAATTTATTCAAAAAATTGCATATCTCCGCTTTTTCAAGAACAATTCCATTTTCCGAAAACATTTTATCATGAAATTAATTATTTTGAAGGGATTTCGTATCGATGTTCCTTAACTTGTAAGCACCTTGACGGACATTGGTTTAAATGTTAGTGGCTTGAGAAATTTTCAAGTTTGCACCAAAAAATGTTTTTTCAACGGTTACAATTTGTTGAGAAGACTGATTTTCGATAAAATATGATAGAGAGTAATTTATTTTGCTCGGACTAATAAAATAATGTCGTTTATCAAAGGAAAATGAACAACATTTGTCCCATGTGGTACCTTTTAGTATGTAGCTCTCCTTTCATGGACGGGAAAAATATTTTATAAGCATAAAAATAACCAAAAGTTAGTGTAAAGATTCCATAAAAAGAAAAATTTCTCAGTACTGTACAATGTCATTTTATATTCTTTTCAGCGGAATTAATACATAAATCACTTCACTCTAAACGAGTTATGATATAAAATTTTGCAGTCATCCGTGCTTGCAGTGTATGGGTGCTCTTCTTAGAAATTCAGTAGAATATTTCAAATATTAATTATTGATCCCTCTAAACGTACTCCCTTCAAAATAATTAATTTCATGATAAAATGTTTTCGGAAAATGGAATTGTTCTTGAAAAAGCGGAGATATGCAATTTTTTGAATAAATTTATAGGGAATAGATCGATTAAGAGTAAAATCAGTTGATTGAATTAAATAGTGATTAAGGATTAAACTACTAAAATACTTAAAGAAAAATTTCAATATCTGAACTTCAGTCAATTGATAAACCTCACTCATATCGTTGGTTTTTTCGGTCTTGGTCCAAACAAAGACGTTTTTGTATAATTTTTTTGTTGCAGGTGCAAGCTTCTTGAATAGCCTTCCTCCAGTTTTTGCTGAAGATTCCTCAAAGAGCCTTCTGCATTCCATGAACATGGTGTTTATCCACTTGCCACTGAAGAACACAGAAATGGTCATAAGAATGGTTTCTATTCAATGTAGGGTATAATAGTCCACCTTCTGAAAATTTCATTTGGACATTTGTTTGAGATAGAGGGTTGCTGCAAAGTCAGTTAACCATTAAGAGTTACTGCGGTGTCCTTTTTAATTTTATTCTTCTTCAACATTTCATTGTTCTTTTTTCCATCATTCCTTGCTATTGTTTCTGCATGCATGGCCCTCCTTTATTGTTTCATTTATAAATGGGGTAAACTTTCTTATAGCTTAGTCGCTGCCCAGTAAGAAAAGCAAGAAACGCTCATAGCTTCCGCTAATGCATGTTTGGATGCCCTACTGTTTGCGTCTGTTTGGCAAATAATGACAGAAAATTAAAGGACTTTTTTACCAATGCCTAACCGTTTGGAGTTTTTAAAGCAATCTTAGCACCAAAAAATATTTTTGAATGAGGATAAAAAAGGTCTGTCCTCTCGTAATTTTTTAAGCTTTTCTCATGATTACTCTATACAACAGTAACAAGGAGTATAAACCCATTAGTGGAAGCAGTATTTTTTCCCAAAACAATCTCGCTTATGTTTATGCAATGAATGAAATATATCACAATGCACGGGCCTTGGTAGATATAGGAGGCAATGAAGGAAATATATCGCATGCACGGGCCTTGGTAGATATAGGAGGCAATGATTTAATTTCTCTCTTTGCACGAGAGGTTTATCTTTAATATTTAAATAAATATAATTATTTTTAATTATTTTAATCTTCAATAATTAACATTAATAATAGTTAAATCGTTTAAAATAAAGTTATACCTATTATCTTCTCAAACTTTGCTAATATTGGCGTTTAAAGTGAAGAGTACCCCTCTTCCCGCTGTCTTCAAATTTTGGGGTATATATACGATTCGTTTCCATTATAATAGTAAGGAAAAACCGCAAGTGCGAAAACCTTTGGTAGCGATACTACCTTAGGGAGGCTAGACGTTTCTCGTAACCCTAGCTGATCGCCGCGTATATCCTAAAACCAAACGATGATAATGGAGTAGAAGCCAATGATACAGATTGGTGTCTATGTGGAATAGACGGAAGACCAGTGGATGGTTATGTTAGAAGCCAGTGTAAGTGCAGACGGGTGTCAATGTGGGATTGACAAAGAACAGAAGATGGTGGTGATTAGAAGCCAGTATGTACAGACTGGTGTCCACGTGGAATGGACGAAGACCAGAAGATGGTGGTGTGAGAACTCAAGTAGAGGAGCCATTTCCGTGACTGTGAAAGCAGTTAGGAAATGGCGAACACGTTTGCTCCGATACGCAAACTGCGAACGCGGTCACGTGGGTGTAACAACGGACAGACAGACAGACACACACACAGACACGGCCGTTACAGAACCTCTCCTGGACTACGTCACACGGAGAGGTAAAAATCAAGGGTGGATACTATATGATCTATGCTTTAAAAGGAATTTGACCGCGAAAGTCAAGCAATACGGTATTAGGCCTTGCCAAAAGTTACAGCTATAATAAGCCTTCGTCAGATTATCACATATCAATGATATAAGAAATTGACCCTCGGAGATCCTGTGACTAGGAGATGGTTATAAAGTTACTAACTCTCGATTTTGGAGGTAGATACTGTCTAGTGACACTTAAAGTAACGATTTAATCTTATAAACAGACTACCATCATAAGCCCATATCGTAAATTAACCGATGTTGATATCAAAGGCTTCAAAGCTTAATAATTTTTTTTAACTCCATCAATCTTAAATTTCAACATCAAAAATTATCTACTGAAAGAGATAACTACTTATATTTCATTCAAATTTCTCGCAACATTTCAAATTAACGAATAGAAATGTGCAGATGAAGTTCAAACCTATTAATTGGGCAAATTGCTATATTGGTCACCGTTATTGATCACAGATAGATTTGCGTCCTTCAGTTGTGTTTATTATGCTTGTAAAATGGTAAGCGAAATCTGTGATTAAAGTTTAAAATAGACATGAGCAAAAAGGGCTTTATTCATATCAACTCGATTACCGAATATCTAAATTTGACTAATTTTAACAAAATATTCTCTTCATGATTAAAAATCTTGTTTGAAGCAGCAAGCCATCTAATCCTTATTCTCCTTATTTTGAAAAAAAAATAGGTTGATACCTCTTTCAGTAGATGATTGATTGATATTTCAGTTTCATTTAGTTTAAAAAAATTGATTCCACCATTGGTTAATTTACAATATTGACCAATCGACAATCACAAATTTTAATAACTAAATTACAAAAACCGGTTCAAAACCTTATTTGTTTTGAAACGATTAAATTCTAATATTAAACGTATGTACTACTTAATTCCTCGTAGGTAATTAATTTATTTTATATACACAAAATAAATAATAAATCAACTTCTAAAATTTAAATGTAAAATGTGTGCATTTTTTCTCAATAAATACAAGATATCCACCTATTTTTCATTCAAATTATTTTCCCAATTAATATTAATTAGGCCTAATAAGCTAAAACTATCGAATTAAGATGTTTCTTAATTGTAAGAAATTATTGCAATCTAACATGCAAAAATCCGAGGCTTAAAAATATTTTTCTTTTATATTAAACGCCGCAAAAGAATTGACCAATAAACACTAAGTAAAATTACGTAATGAAAGAGGAAGTGATGTACATTTGGTATGGATAAAGGTTTGGCGGGAGATCCAAATGTCGATTTGGATTTGGGTTAGAGAATACGGTTTTAAGCGCCCTATCCAAATGGAGCCGATTCAAACGTTTAGATTTGGATCATCGTCCAAATGATTTAGATTGTTAAAGAATAGGGTCCCAGATCTCTTAAACCCAAACGTTGTCGACGTAGGCGTCAGGGAGGGCCGAAAAGACCCCATCTTTCTGGGAGGTATAAATTCCCCAGATTCGAAAAACTCGTCTATACAACTTTAGCTGGTACCATAAGTCTATGATGCCTCTAAGTGCACAAATACGGGTTACAACTGGGCATCTTCCGCGTCAGAACTCGTATAGCGCTAAGATCCGAAGAGAGAAAATTTTGAAACGTCTGTCGCGGTGCAGCCACCAAGTGGTCGAGACGATTACTAAATTAGTCTCATGAGAAAAAATCATCCAATGGAATAAAAGAGATTTTTACGTTTCGTATAGGCAGGCATTGGGGGGGAACGAATTTTACTTAAGCAACCCCAAAATCCCTCTCTCTCGTGAGATAGAGGCGGTTTCAGTCCTGAAACATTCTAAAAGGGATAAAAGAAACGCTAGGCTAGGCGGTACAATTTTGTATTGAAGTTGAGGTGATAAATGATACGGAAAGAGTATAGGGTTTCATTAAAGGGAGCCAGACAAAAACTATTGCCATAGGAGTAGCAGCCATTTCTCTACTTAGAGGCATTATAAACTTATGCTGTTACCTATAGTAGTAATGGTAAAGTCTACTGTGTACATAGCACATTGACGTCAAGACTTTAATTTTCTAATCCTTTGGCCCCTGTAAAGTTTTAGTTTTAGTCTTTACCCGAAAGTCTAAATTATTTGCAAGTTTGAAGTTTTAAATGTTCAAGCGTTATTTTATTTTAAACGGCCGGGTTTGGTTTGGGGGCTCGCTACTTTATCGCATTGGTTTATTCGACTTCAGAATGCGATCTGACGCTCTTAAAGGGAGGGTGAAGTGGAAAATCGAGTGATTTTTTATCGATTATTCTACTAATTATAAGACCAGTCTGCTTAGTGAAATATTCCGGAAATACTTCCGAATGATTTTAAAATTCAAATTGGGTTCAGATTTTAAGGATAATTTTAAACAAGGACTGGCGACCAATCGCGTAACACCCTGCCTTTTTGTTAACAAAATTATCGTGGCACGTTCCGTGTTGAATGAAATTGATCACGAGATTTGATAAAATTAGGCGCGCGACGTTACAATGGTGGCGCGGGACATGGAGCGTCCCACGAGAATTTTGTTAACAAAAAGGCAGGGTGTTACGCGATTGGTCACCAGTCCTTGTTTAAAATTATCCTTAAAATCTGAACCTAATTTGAATTTTAAAATCATTCGGAAGAATTTCCTGAATGTTTCACTATGCAGAATGGTCTTATAATTGGTAGAAGAATCGATTAAAAATCACTTGATTTTCTACTTCACCCTTTCTTTAAGAGCATCGGGAGTTCTTCAATAAAGAAGAGAAAAAGGGGTGTGGGAGTGAAACTTTTCGAAAGTATTTCAAGAGGTTATTGGTCTAAAAGGGTTAATCCCTGGGTTGAATTTATTCTCCCCGTTTTTGGTGAGTAAAGGTGTTTTTTTTGTTAGAATTTTATGGAAAGTTTCAACAGCCGCAGACTCCCAGCCCCCAAATTGGAAAGGATTCTCTACCACCCGCCTTCAACTATTTACGAAAATGGACAGAGGAAGGAAGGACGCTCCCATTTTTTTTCTCGAAAATAATAAAAACTCAGTAACTTTAGTGTTTGAAAAATTGCGCCAGCGAAATCAGCCAATTCTCCAATCGGTCTATTCGTTTTAATTAAATGGCCTAATATTGAAAATTGTTGGGATAATAATGTTAATGGCATGGTAAATACATTACAAAAACTTGCCAAATTTGCAAAACGCAGAGCTTCACGTTCTTCTATAACAAGTGGAATATTGTTGAGGAATTCTTTCATTGACACCTTTGGAATGAGTTCTCTGTTGGCGGTGGACATCATTTACCTGCTTTGTCACATCTTTTTCCTCTCTTCAGGCGTGTTACCATAGTCACTGATGACCAACAAGGGTACAGCCTTCAACTCATAGAGGGAATGCAGCGACCATCTCAGTTTTTTTAGCCATGTTTCATTACTATGTATAATTCAATACAATAACTACTAATAAATCTTAGCAATGTTAGAACATATTAGTATACATTTAATTACAACTTGTAAAGTTGAATATAAATTACACAGGAATAAGAAAATGACTGTTTCACCATACCAATAAAACTACTGACACAAACATCTGTGTGCCCTTCACATACTGTAATAATTATGCCTTCATTAAGCTTAGGTAGTTTTGGTTAGACATAATCAAGGTGAGTAACAACATGGAAACAGGGAAGGATTTTACGTTTAAAACTTAATTTAATTACAATTAGTTTTTATACAAATATATCAATGACATAATTGACATGTAAATATATAAATTACATTAAACGATGTTACCTTAACAAGCGGCTGCCTCAAATACGTTGACGTCATTTAATAAAGAGCAGACGGCACGAAATTCCTATTCAGTTCATATGATAGGTGACGTTAATAGCTTGAATGTTTCGGGTGAAAGGTCGCAGCACTGGCCTTTGGCGACAAATTTACACTATACACTGACCTTACAGTAAGACTCATTTTTGCCAGCGGAACCTCCAATCACTGACTCTAGGAATGTAACGTCATCGGTGGACGTAGCAATTAATAGTCTAAGGAAAATTGTTGATGGCCCAAACTGCGAGCTTAGGCCAGAAGGAGGAGTTTAACTTTTCTGCAGAATACGGCCGCTGGTGTATTGAGTGTTTCACGGATGAAAGATAAAACCGTGTCATGTGGAAAAACCGCGGTGAAGGGGCCCTTAGCCTGGATCACGAGTTGGTGCTAGGGTCAAAGGCGTAACGCGTGCGCGAAACAGCACGTTGCTTATTGACAAGCGGAGGAGGAAGGAAAGGGGCGGGTGGGCTAGAGTTGCCTATCTTTCTTTTCTCCTGCCTACCACGTCGAGTGCGTTTAACCACCTTAACGGTAGGTTCGGTATCGAAATCTTCTTCTTTGCCAGTGGTGATCTCGGAGTCCGCTTCAATAGGTAGCAAGGAAGAGGCCAAGGGTGTAAGAGTTCACTTGCTCTTTTCAGAAAGGCAGAATATTTCAAATATTCAATATTGATCCCTCAACACGTACTCCCTTCAAAATAGCTAATTTCATGATAAAATGTTTTCGGAAAATGTAATTGTTAATGAAAAAGCGTAGATATGTAATTACCTCTCCGAGTGACGTATGTCACGGAGAGGTTCTAATTTCGACGTGTCTGTGTGTGTGTGTGTTTGGGCGTCTGCATACGATTGACAAGTGGGGATTCTGACAATCTTTTCACCCACATAGTGGGGACCCGACTTACATGT
Source organism: Phalangium opilio (assembly GCA_019434445.1). Lineage (NCBI taxonomy): Eukaryota > Metazoa > Arthropoda > Arachnida > Opiliones > Phalangiidae > Phalangium > Phalangium opilio. Next base: position 57,151 of record JAEQBA010000042.1, on the reverse strand, counting down.
GGGGACATTTTAAAGTCCTCACATGTAAGTAATTAGATAAATGATATAATTAGACTAATTAGAGCCCAAATAATTTTTTAAAAAAAGTCCCCACTTGTAAGGTACTTGGTCTTTTCACATTACAAGTGGGGACCATGGAAATTAACACATATCCGAGAGATGTCGCCAGAGGTTTTCACACACCCGGGTACCCAGTTGTACGAAATGAGGACCATATGGTCTCTTCGGCGTACATGTGGGGGCACAAAAATGGGTTTTCATTACAATAAGCACAGATAGATGTCGCTACTTTAGAAATACAAAATATACATTATTCAGCGATAACAATATAAAATCTTGTATCTCACAGACCGAACGGTGATTTTTTCATAATTTAATTACACTTGACGTACGAAAACTACTTTTCCTAATTCTTTAGGCGTCATTAAATTAACTTCGTTTAAAACATTAACTCGATTTAAAAAACTGTATGTCCCCAGATGTACATTAAAAAGATGGCCAAGTTCCCCACATTTTAAAATGGGACTAACGTTACATATAATGTAAATTTCATCATAATTATCAATATTTTCATTAAAAAAAGTGAATTAAAATGAATTTTGAAAACATGTAATTTAACGACCCCACTTGTCCGTTGAAATGACAGCGAAGGTCCCCACTTGTAAAATTTTCGAGTTTAAAAAAATATCTTCAAATATTTGAAGGAACCGTAAAGATCCTATTTCTAAAATTTCATCATAATAATCTATATTTTAATTACAAAAGTGTAATATACATGTAATTAGAAAATGTGTGTTTAAAAGACCCCACTTGTCAGTTGAAATGACAGTGAAGGTCCCCACTTGTAAATTTATCGAGTGTGAAAAATGAAATTGAAATACTTGATGTAACCATATAGGCTTTGACACTAATTCAAAATCTAAAAATTTATACACAAATGTCCCCAGATATAAGGTAGGAAGACGGTTTAGGTCCCCACTTGTAAACCTGAAATTAGCTCAAAACTTAAGTGTTAAGCTAGAAATAGGACTGATTACATAAATTTCATTCTGATAATCAATATTTTAACTATAAAATTATAATATACATGAAATTTGAAAACGTGTGTTTAAAAGACCCCACTTGTCTGTTGAAATGACTGTGAAGGTCCCCACTTGTAAATTTATCGAGTGGGAAAAATGAAATTGAAATACTTGATGGAACCATATAGGCTTTGACACTAATTCAAAATCTAATAGTTTATACACAAATGTCCCCAGATATAAGGTAGGAAGACGGTTTAGGTCCCCACTTGTAAACCTGAAATTAGCTCAAAACTTAAGTGTTAAGCTAGAAATAGGACTGATTACTTAAATTTCATTCTGATAATCAATATTTTAACTATAAAATTATAATATACATGAAATTTGAAAATGTGTGTTTAAAAGACCCCACTTGTCAGTTGAAATGACAGTGAAGGTCCCCACTTGTAAATTTATCGAGTGTGAAAAATGAAATTGAAATACTTGATGTAACCATATAGGCTTTGACACTAATTCAAAATCTAAAAATTTATACACAAATGTCCCCAGATATAAGGTAGGAAGACGGTTTAGGTCCCCACTTGTAAACCTGAAATTAGCTCAAAACTTAAGTGTTAAGCTAGAAATAGGACTGATTACATAAATTTCATTCTGATAATCAATATTTTAACTATAAAATTATAATATACATGAAATTTGAAAATGTGTGTTTAAAAGACCCCACTTGTCAGTTGAAATGACAGTGAAGGTCCCCACTTGTAAATTTATCGAGTGTGAAAAATGAAATTGAAATACTTGATGGAACCATATAGGCTTTGACACTAATTCAAAATCTAATAGTTTATACACAAATGTCCCCAGATATAAGGTAGGAAGACGGTTTAGGTCCCCACTTGTAAACCGGAAATTAGCTCAAAAGTGTTAAGCTAGAAATAGGACTGATTACTTAAATTTCATTCTGATAATCAATATTTTAACTATAAAATTATAATATACATGAAATTTGAAAATGTGTGTTTAAAAGACCCCACTTGTCAGTTGAAATGACTGTGAAGTGCCCACTTGTAAATTTATCGAGTGGAAAAATGAAATTGAAATACTTGATGGAACCATATAGGCTTTGACACTAATTCAAAATCTAAAAATTTATACACAAATGTCCCCAGATATAAGGTAGGAAGACGGTTTAGGTCCCCACTTGTAAACCTGAAATTAGCTCAAAACTTAAGTGTTAAGCTAGAAATAGGACTGATTACTTAAATTTCATTCTGATAATCAATATTTTACTATAAATTATAATATACATGAAATTTGAAAATGTGTGTTTAAAAGACCCCACTTGTCAGTTGAAATGACTGTGAAGGTCCCCACTTGTAAATTTATCGAGTGGGAAAAATGAAATTGAAATACTTGATGGAACCATATAGGCTTTGACACTAATTCAAAATCTAAAGTTTATACACAATGTCCCCAGATATAAGGTAGGAAGACGGTTTAGGTCCCCACTTGTAAACCGGAAATTAGCTCAAAAAGTGTTAAGCTAGAAATAGGACTGATTACATAAATTTCATTCTGATAATCAATATTTTAACTAAAAATTATAATATACATGAAATTTGAAAATGTGTGTTTAAAAGACCCCACTTGTCAGTTGAAATGACGTGAACGTGCCACTTGTAAATTTATCGAGTGGAAAAATGAAATTGAAATACTTGATGGAACCATATAGGCTTTGACACTAATTCAAAATCTAATAATTTATACACAAATGTCCCCAGATATAAGGTAGGAAGACGGTTTAGGTCCCCACTTGTAAACCTGAAATTAGCTCAAAACTTAAGTGTTAAGCTAGAAATAGGACTGATTACTTAAATTTCAATCTGATAATCAATATTTTAACTATGAAATTATAATATACATGAAATTAGATAAATTGTGTTTAATAGACCCCACTTGTCTGTTGAAATACCTAAAACAATCGTATAGGGTTTGACACAAATTCAAAAATCTAAGCGTTTGTTAAGAATTCTCCCCAAATATATTGGGAGGAACTCATGATAATCATCTTATAGATTCAAAACATCTGCTTGGTCTTCGTGTCTGGGTCTTTCTGCGTCAATTAATGGGGGCAGGTGTAGAAGTCGACACTCGTGACGTCATGCATAATGTATATTGACATTATTCTGATATTGACATAGCTAGAATCCTGCTCTGAGATTCCCGCGACCTATTAGCACCGAACCCTAATGTAAACAAATTCAATTTGCGTGTGCTGAACGAGTAAACCTTGGGTTTGATATAATTTTTAAGCTTTAATTTATGGAGTTTAAGTTGAGGTTCGTCTTAAGTCAATGCCTAACTTCTTTAAGCTCCATTTTCATTCTTAATATTTTTATTTTTTTTTTTAATGGCTAAACATTTGTTGATAGCAGAAGAAGTTTTTTGTGTAAGAGTATGAGTTATTTAGTCTTTGCGAGAGGAGGATTTATTTTGTTGTTTGATAGATTAGATTCATTTTTCTGTGGTTGTAGTGATTTGAATGGCGAGGAGGGTTTTTTGTAATTAAATTTTAAACGTTCGATGGCAACTTATTATGATTATTCGATATATACTCTGATCCAGCATTGGTTTTCAGCACTAGCCAAACTAGGTCTCTATGTAACGACGAACAAATATTTTTTTCAGTATAATAGTTTTCACACATGGAGAATTCATACCATTTACACTAGGAGACCGGGCTATCTGGCGGACAAAAACCCGTCTGCTTTTGTCTTCCAGATAGCCCGTCTTCCTTGTGTAAATGGTATGAATCCTCCATGTGTGAAAACTATCTATACAGAATATGGCGTTTTAAAATCCTAAATATCAGTATTGCTTTCTTCTGTTGGCAGTACGCAAAAACCTACCTCACATAGAGACCTAGCATTGCACGTACTGACAACCGAAGCTGGAACAGTGTATATATCATATATCGCATCAGCTGCCGTCGGAGATAAGGAGTAGAGCGAGGGGTCGGACGTTTTGGATAAAATGTACGGGATTTTGAAATACAATTTGATTACATCGGGTGTCGTTTGATTTAGTCGTCGGATTTTGATTCATTTCAAGATTCGATAAAATCCCACGGATTTTGCTAGATTTTCCCCGTGATTTCCACGGATTTTGAGATATTTCCTGTGATTTCCATGGATTCTGAGACTTTTTCTTGGATTTCGTGAATTTTGTAATGGACTTCGCGAATTCTTTACTGATTTTGTGATTTATTTACTAATTTTTTCATTCTGTTATTTCGTACCGATTTTGTGATTTCGTTATTTCGATACTGATTTTGTGATTTCGTTATTTCGTTACTGATTTTGTGATTTCGTTATTTCGTTACTGATTTCGGTTTTCTTGTGAGATTTCGAAATCAGCGAAATAAGTTTGAATTGTTGCCGGATTTGTGATTTTGTTATTGTTTTCGGATTTCTTAAGTTGGATTTCGTGAATGACCGACCCTCGGAGTCGACTATCCTATAGCGGGAAAACAATTTTTCTCACGCGTTTATGATTTCCAACAAAACGAGAGGAGAGAGTCTTGTCTGGTTGTCATCCATTATGACAGTGCAGAGAATGTAGGGGAGAATTATGCACCTTCATTTTTGTTCTGCCAACTACTGTAGGTTCTTTACATGTACATGAAGGAAACAGATGGAAATCGGGTTTGGGGTGGAGGGGTGTTCAAAGACTGGTAAAAAAGGAGACAGAAGTAGATTACGGTGGCGCGAAAACTTTATTTTTGAATTTCGGCTCTAATTTCCAGAAATCTTATGGTTGAAATGTATTTATTATTATCTGGGAGAGTTTCTATTGTGTTTGAAGGCTAAATATGTTTAAATTTATATTAACGGCTTGTTGAAAATAAAATTAACATAGAGTCGTAGCTTTAAGTTCATTTACTTCTGACGAGAAAATCTACGTGATGAATTGTAGGCGGATTTATATATAATGATAATGCATGAAAGGGATAAAATAGTTCCGATAACAGAGACAGATAGCATCACTTGACGTGGGGCCTTTGGGACTTGGGCTTAATATATTTTTAAAAGTGGACAAGCAAATTTCCTCTTCGGTTCTCTTTGGTACGTTTTGGGTTTCTCAACCGAAGGTTTACGAATAATTAAACACGTGGACGTGGTCACGTGGTACACTGCAGGCTTGTGTTATATGATTTTAGAGTCGCGTACAAGCAAAGTGTCTCTCTGTTGAAAAGAAGAATTAATTGTTGCAACTAATTGGAAGAATTATGGGTTAATATATCTTTGGAAGGCTTCTAGTCTGTTCGCATGTATTTTGGAATTCCCTCGCAATATGTTAATTTTGGACTAATTACACAAATTGACATAATCCTGATTAAATAAAGGGTCGTTTAAATGAAAACTGGTTCCAAGCTTAATTTGAATTACCGCAGACATTTGTGAGATATCAAGGTTAGATTTATTACTTTAGGATCGCGAATCATTCTCAAATGAGAAAACCATAAGGATGCCAGCTAATCCACCTTATTCCCTATCGTCGGAAGTGGGGCTATCTCGGGATTCGTAGAGAGGATTAACGGGAAGAAATCAAGAAATTCGTCTGTCGTATGCTACAGTAGCAGCCGACAGATGAATTTCTTCCCGTTCCTCTCCTCCACGAATCCCGAGATAAGACTATGTTCTGGCGAAAGGGAATAAGGTGGATCATAAGTTAAGAAGATATGTTCCATAAGTATGAAACTTATGCTAGAGACTTACTTAGAGCTATCGCGAACGACGGGAGAATTGAGTGCACTCGGTTTTTCAGTCCATCTTCCTATTTAGTCTTTGTTAAGCCTTTTACAGAATCTATGACGTTTTGCCAGCGTCACTTCAAGACAAACTCTCAGTTACCGGTGACAAACTTATGGAACATACCTTATGACCTCATGGTGGATTGAAAATACTAGTAAGTAATAATTCGTATTCATAATAAATTAGGCAATTCAATCGTTTAAATAGTTTTAAAAGCCATAATTAATTACTCGAGACTCAATCGCCACTCAGTGCCTAGAGATGGAAAGTTCAAACAGAGAGCTTCGAACGGTATGAGTCGTAGGATTTAAAAGGATTGTAATAAATGCTGGCGCGATTTATCTATTATGAATAATTGAGGATCCTACCTTTGTTTTCTATTATATTTTAACTCTGGAAGGTCTAGAAGTACAGTTCTAAATGAATAGACAAAAAGGTTAGAAACACATGTTTCAATCGTATTAGAGAGTGTAATTTAAATATTGTTCAAATTACAAGGGAGGTTAATTAAAGGAACTTAGTCAATTTTAAAGCAAAATATTAAGTGGTTAAAATTATTTTCTTTTCAAGCCATTTTTATTTTGAAATATCGATAAATTTAGGAATGAAAACACCGTTATAAAGAAATTTGTTATAAATAAGTAACACAACGTTATTAAAATACAATGCCGAACCAATTCTTCTCGAATTTTTGGCAATATCATCGTATTTAGCTTCTTTAAAATCTGTAGTCTTAATTTGATCTGTTCTAGCATCACAGAATTAATAAAGGTTTCTTTATTGGGCTGTAATAACAAAACGCTTCAATAGTAGGAAAATTTCAGCGCAATCGCTCTTGTGAAACTGTTTGCATCTTTCAAAATCACAAAAAAATCCGAATACTTCTAATATGTTAATTTCTTGCCTAGCTATGCTATTAAGCTGGCAACTAAATAATTACAATTAGCAGTTAGAAAAATGTTTTAAACTAATTAATTAGCCAATTAGTAATTTGACATATAAACTAATTCAATTCAATAAGAAATTAGTCATTTATTTTAAATTAATTAATTTCAATTACAAATTTCTAATTAATTACCTGTATAATTAAGGTCAAAAAAATTAACCGTAAGTAAAAAATAACACATGAAAGTGCCCATGGACTTCCTACTCCGCCTTTGGTTATGCATTTATTGTTTCAATAAAGGGGTATGAAGCCTAACATGTATATTCTCGAGAAATGAGAAAAGCCTCGAAACTTCCATCATGCTAAATTAGTTTCATTTCATCATTTCTTGCCACTGTTCCTAAAACGGACTCCGGAGTTTTAAAGCCATGCGCACTGCTATTAATTCAAGAGGGAAAAATCATGATCGAAATACGGGAGTTACGATTTACGAAAGAGTCAGTTTTTCACGTGAAACGGAGAGAGAGGAAACAGTGGGTGGGTTAACAATTTGTTTCCCCCTCACTACTGGTAGTGGGACGCATTCTCTCCCGCGTTTGATGAAATCGATTTTTTACTACAAACGGCGAAAGAGATTAATTGAAAATCCAATTGGCATAAGCCAAAACTAAATCGAATTAATTTAAAAAGATAAATGCCTTTCCG